>CM076578.1:1195700360-1195874400 GCA_034641835.2 Pinus albicaulis | reverse complement strand
AGCTTTGATGACACTTAGATATGGTGATTTTGATATAATATTATGTATGAAAGACTTATGTACATGCATATATGCTATGACCTGGTTTGGGTCACTTGGTTGTTGTGTGCTTATGATAATATCTATGGTTGTGTGCACAAGGATTGATTTTGGTTAAGAGAATATTAGCGATGTTTTCTCTTTTTGGTATCCTATTTTGGACATAGGTGTTATTACGAATGGTTATTTAGAATTGGAGTATACGTATCCATGGCTTCCATCATGGTTATGTGGAACATATGGTTAATTATGATTTATGGGTGATACATGATTTGTATGATTATATGTGCATAATCTCGTACTAAGCATGATGTGGCAGGGGACTTGGTCATTGCTAACAGGGATGCTCAAGTTATAAATGATTGCGAAAGTCATTTATCCAAAACCAAAATGACTGTGGAAGTCATGCACAATATTTGGTAAAATTTGAATAAGTTAATTCTGAAATTCATTTGATTGATTTGACCATTGAGATTGTGATGTGTGCAGGTCTTGGAAGAAGACCTTACCAACGAACGATCAGATGGGTATAAGCTCACAATCAGTACCTTAATGTGAAACGTGGAGTTTCAAAGCAGAATAGATGAGAAGCCATGGAAATTAGGGCGCGAAGTCATAAATCCATGAAATATAAAGACGGAGTTCTAGATATATGACAGTATCAGGACGCGGAGTCCTAACCATAACATGTTAACGGAGTCTTGAATCTATAATGAAATGTTTGGGGCGTGGAGTCCTGAATATTTAAAAAGATCAAGGTGTGGAATCTTGGATCTTTAGAGTAGATCAAGGCGCACAATCCTCAATCTACTAAGGCACGAAGATGCATACAATAGGGGTGCGGAATCCCTATTATCCGGAAGAAAATACCACTCATGGGAAGCTCACAGATGAATTTCCTTAATAAAATATCATTCCTAATAATTTTGGAGTGACTTTCTAAAAATAGAAACTCATGTCTACCATTTCAAGTGTGACTTTCCAAAAACAATAAATCACCTCCAATCAATGGGTAAACAAGTATACTTGAAGGAAAATCACTTAAATTATGATTAATCAATCATAATAGTTCAATCTCGACTTAATTCTCAATATTATTAATATTATTATTATATTTTATGAGATTATGATATTATTATTAAAAGGAAATTATATCT
Organism: Pinus albicaulis; assembly: GCA_034641835.2. Lineage (NCBI taxonomy): Eukaryota > Viridiplantae > Streptophyta > Pinopsida > Pinales > Pinaceae > Pinus > Pinus albicaulis. The sequence goes on along the minus strand of CM076578.1, from coordinate 1,195,873,204 downwards.
CCTCAATCACTTCACACCTCTCTCCTTGATGATTCTCATGGCTCTATGTAACTCTCTCTATTCTAAATATTACATTACACTCTCTTTTATCCACTCATCAAGGAATGGCATATTCCTCTTACACTCATTAAATATATGTCATAAAATATTCCTACACTCATTAAATATATGTCATAAAATATTCCTCTTACACTCACTTTAATGCATATGTTACACTCTCCTTAAATAAGGCATGCATACCTCTCCTTAATGGCGTAAGTTACACTCCTCTAAATGGAATACAATGCATGCATATTAATCCTCCTTTATGACAAGAATTTGTTGCTCCTCCTATATATGAGTCTCATGTATTCTCATTCGAGGAGAGAGGGGTAATGCCAAGAGTGGAAGAGACTTGAGGAATATTGTGAGAGGGAGAGATATGGAGAGTAGCCAATTACTTCCAAAACAAATCTGAATTTCTTCCTAATCTACTAAGTATCTATTGAGGTTGAACATGAGTGGTATTTAGAGGAAGTGAAAGTTATCTTCCTTAGTTTTCCTTGCATGTCTCTCTCTACTGTTGTATTTTGGTACTGTTTGTGACCTTTTACATCTCGGGGGTTCCAGGGGGAGGAGTTTTCCCTAGATATGGTTGGGCGGAAAACCAGATGGTTCAAATGATTTGGTTAAGGGGTCGAAGGTGGATCATATTCTTAACGATTGGAGCTGAATATCTCTTCAGGTATAATTCCCATTGTCCTAAAATTATAGTATAGGTTTAGCATAAAATAAAAAATAGACATTTAAATTGTTGTAGGCATCTAATTTTGGTTTAGGCTTATGTTATCTAGAATATTATTGATTTGTTTAAAATGAAGACAAGATTAATCTATATGTATGGATGTTTAGATCTCAATATTGGAGTTATTATTGGTGTAGTTTATGGTACGAATCTTGGTATTGTAGCATTTGAGAAAGGAAAGCCAAATATTGTTGAAGGTAATTGCAATAAATAAATTCCAAAGGACTTGGCTTACATCAAGAAGGAAACAATAAAACAAACATACCCTGAGGAACTACGTTAATCAACTCCTTTTAAAAGAAAAAACAATGGCACTAAAATATGGTTTTGGAAGATCAAATGCTTGAGGTAAGTTGGAGATAAATTTCTATTTATGGCTTATGTTTCATATTCTTATCAATAATTCAATGTTTTGTTATTCAAGTTGTTGTAATAGTACTATCATAATTTTGACAAAAGCCTTAATGGTCGTAGAATTTAGGGGCTTATATTGTTATGTTTGTTAAACCAGAACTTGGTGCAAAAGGTCAATCAGGTCCTAATGGATGAATCTTGTAGGCTGTCATGAATTGGATGAAAATGTTTTAATGGCTTAATTTCTATTCTCCTCCTATTTTTATGGCTCTATATAAGTTTTCATACTATGTGTTTGATAGAAGTCATAAATGAGATTGTAGGATTCTTGGGTAGTTGTTGTTTTCAAGAATCGCATTTCGGGGTGTTTCCGTTTTATTCACTTCCACTTCAGCATCCCATCAACAGATCATTTCACTCTGAAGACCTCTTGATTTCAAAAATCAAGGTTTCGGACATCAATTCCCAAATCTATTCTGTTTTGTAGATTTGCTGTTGCATGTAGAACCGCCTGTTGTTTTTTTTTGCTGTTTGGTTCTTTTTATATTGGAACTGCCTGATAATTTATAGTAATGAATATGATATAGGCTAACCACTTGGAAATGGTTTTTAAAGTATAAATGGTTAATAATTTGAAAATTTAAATAACCTTACGGCAACTTGTTTTATGACTGCCAACTATTTGTCAAAATTCCTCAATGGCTGTACCTTACAATATTGTGAGCTATGTTTGAAATTTCTAAATATTTATATTCATTGGTATAGCTTCAAAAATGAATATGGCTGATAGTCTACTAATATCTTAAGTTCAATTATTGACACTACTTACAAAAAGAAATGAAGTCATGCAACTTTGGATTCATGTTAGCTAATTGTTGTGAAAACACCTTAAAGAGATAATGGTTGTAAGTGTTTGACAAAATGCCTCAATGGTTGTACATTCCATACTTGTAAATTGGTTTTCATAATGTTCAAGGGTTGCATCTAATTACGTTTATGAACCATCCATAAAACAAAAGGCTTAAGTTAATTTAAGATTTGCAATCAAGGTATTTCTAGCGTAATAACTCATTGAGTTAAAGGGTCTCGCTGAAAAGTCAAAATTGCAGTAAGTAATTTGTTGCAATATCAGCTCACATATGAATTCCTAATTATGGGATGCCAACTCTATATAATTTAAATTATCCTTTTAATAAAATAATTCATAAGCATGTTATTAGTCACTCTTGAACACATTTAATTACAACGGAGTTAACAATTAGCTTATTGTAAATTGTGGTTCATAAAGGTTGACATTATTCATCCCACTAAACAATTTATATTTTAAAGGTGATTTTAGTCTTGAGAAGCAAGTATTATGGTTGTATTTTTTTTGGATCTTGATAAACCTTGAACTTGGTAGCTTTGAAGATAAGTTGATAGAATTTAGGGTGTAGTGTAAAGGACACCAATAACTTCTATATATAAAAACAATAATAATAATAATAATAAAATAAAATAAAATAAAGAATAATAAAAAAAAAAAAAAAAAAAAATAAAATAAAATAAAATAAAATAAAAAATATCACTATTTTAATATAATATTTCTCTATAATAATTATGGTAGGTAAGGTGGGACCTTACATATGGTATCAGAGCCAAGTTACAACACTAGGCCTAATGGGCCAACATGCTTATTTGTAGTTTGATGATGTATGAATGTTGATTTTGCATGCAAGTTGAGTTCTTGTATATCTTGACTTGGAAGCATAGTGGTTGCATAGAGGATATTATTATCATTATTTCATTTAGTGACTCATGAAATAAAATAAAATAAAAATTTCTTATATTCCTTTATATTTTTGTTAAGACACATTGTCAACAATATGTTAAAATGCTTAAAGACATGCTGGGAAAGGATGTGCTTGAGAAAGTTGGGGTTAAACCCAAGTATGTGAATGACTTGATTTTCAATCAATGAGTGAGATAGGTGGAGTGAATGCATGGTTTCATATATTTTTAGTGCATCATTTTCAATGTGATATGGGCTTAGTAGCCATCTTTACTTGCTGAAATCGTATCTACCGAGAAGAATATTGGCTTAATCTGGACTATAGTGTGATGACCTTGGTGCGTATGCTTTGGGAATGAGTAACAAGTGTAAGGTTGAGATTCCATTAACGTGATGATTGAGTTCATCGTGATAATTTTGAATCTTTTCGTACCTACACTAGAGGAAACTTAACTAAAAGCTACCTTGAAAGATGTCACTTTTAACTGTGAATGTAAACTCAAGAGTAATGTATGTGTATTAAGTAGATGTGTTAAAATAGGATTTGGGAATACATTCTTAATGAGTAAGAATGAAATTTCTCTGATTTCTTTGACATGATTTTGTGTATTTTGGGTTGACATTAGGCATCAAATAACTTTAAATTACTCAAATACTAGGTTGAGGTATGAACTTCCTAATAAACAAGAGGCTTAAATGATTGGTGCATGATGGGTTGTGGAAACCATTTTAAGGAACACTTGAATGTTATGTTTTCCTTAAGCTAATGTATGGGTGTGGAATCCATACTATCATATATCTATGAGAAAATATATGGGTGTGGAATCCATACTAGCATATATCTATGATCTAATGTATGGGTGTGGAAACCATACTAGCATATATCTATGAGAAAATGTATGGGTGTGGAATCCATACTAGTATATATCTATGAGATAAGTAATGAGGTAAGGTATGGGTGTGGAATCCAAATTAAAATATATCTATGAGCTAAGTAATTCTTCTAGTTAGAATATTTTGATGGAATCTGATATTCATGATTAAGGAATGATTATGTGTAATTAAATTTAAATGGATAGAGATTTGTAACACAAATTTTCTTGAGCTTTAAATCCATTATTTTTATTATTACAGATGAAGATACTAAGATTGGTATACTAAACACCATTAGGTGGTTTAGAATGTTTGGAATAATTGACTTGATATATGGAAGTGTGAACTAGATATCTATCCTCTAGTATTGTAATCCTTTTGTATGTATTGAATTTAGGTAGAACTAAAATGACTTTCAAATTCTTGAAATGTAGAAAAAGATTATTGTGATAAGTTGATGAAATAACTTTTCTATTGGCTTAAGACAAATTAGGTCTAGGAAAGCCATAATAGTCTCTTTAATGATCTTATCAATTGAATATTGGTTGCATTCTATTTAACCAAATTAATTAGAGAAATTATGAGGATTGAACTCATGTATTTCTCTAAACTATTGTTAGTTAGGCGATCGTGTCAAAATTCAAATTATTTATAAATTGTGAAGAGAATAACATGTTTAGAAGGTAAATATTTTATGTGGTGAGAACTTGTTTTATTTGAAATTAATGAAAAAAAAAAAGGCATGTGATTAATTAAAAGCTTAGTTGAGTTCTTGTTTTACAAGAATATGTGCTTGTGATATTTTTTGAGGGAGAAATTGAAGGAGAGTGAGATCACATTTTGATTGATTCGAATTATTGCATGATGATTGTATTATATGTGGAATGGGGGAGATTGTTTGATTTAGGAATTTTGTGTTGGGATGTATAGTTGTATGAGTATTTATTAGTCCTACAAAATGTTGTAATAATTTGAGAGGGTGGTAATTCTCCTTAAAGAAAAAGGGTTTAACTTTAGGCTAGAAATTCCCTTGTGATAGTCTAAATCTTATTTAAATTTGACAAGATTCATCACATTTTGAGAAATTTATGGTTTTCATAGTTTTTTGTTGCGTATGTATTAATAGTAAGGGTAAGACATGAAAGCAAATGAATTGATTAATTACTGAATAGAAATCATGAGCGATTTCATAGTTGGAAAAAATTTTTACTTAGAGTTATCAAGGTAGATTCAGTAATATAGATACCATATTTGCATAATTATGAGATTTGTTCTTGATTAAAAGTCATTTTCAAAAAGATATCATTCATCTGCTTTTAGATGAAGATCTTCTAATAGATTCATTTCATAATTTATTCTCAAGTTAGAGAAGTGAATAATAATGAAGATTATTCAAACTAAATGTATGATCTATAATACATAAGTGGGTCAATGAGGAATGTATTTAACCTTAGGTTTTTAGTTAAAAAAAAAAAAAAAATTGGTGCCTTGAACCTCAAATTGTATTTTTGCCTAAAGAGTAAACGTTTGGTAAAAACTAAAGATAAATCCTAGATATTTCGATTGCAAGGATGTCTTATGGAATGAAAAGAGGAAAATTGGATTGAAAAAAAAAAAAAACATAGAGCAAGTGGGATGTAAGAGTGTGTTTTATATATAACGTCATGTTTTGTTGGGTAAGAGTGGGTTTTATATATAACATCATGTTTTGTTGCATAATTTCACTCACAATTGTATGTGGATTATTTTATGCCAATTTGATTGTGATATGGTATGGACCATCATTGTTGTGTGTACAGCCAATGTGTGTTCTATTTATAGCTTGGAAAGCTCAACATCCTACAGAACCAAGAAGATGACACATGTGGGATTCATATAGACTATGAGAAAGAAGAACATGTAGAATATCAAATTATTATAGATAAATTAAGTAGATATCATATCAATTACATACAATAGTATTTTTATATGGTACTATAAATTGTATGGTTGGTTTTGATATAGAAATATTTGGTATTTTATATCAACACATGTCTAATATGGCGTGGATATATTTTCTACTTGATTAAGAATGGTATGTTTAGTTTTCATGGAGTTGCTTCCAAACTATGGATTGGCATGAAGAAAAAAAAATATATCAAATACATAAGGTTAACAACTTATTGATAGGAGAATCTAAAAGAACTAAGTATCTTATGACCGTAGGAAAAACTTCGGGCCAAGTTTAGCCCAAGAGGGGGAGTATGTAGTGTCCCTTATTAGTGAGATAGCTTTGATGACACTTAGGGATGGTGATTTTGATATAATATTATGTATGAAAGACTTATGTACATGCTTATATGCTATGACCTGGGTTGGGTCACTTGGTTGTTGTGTGCTTATGATAATATCTATGGTTGCGTGCACAAGGATTGATTTTGGTTAAGAGAATATTAGCGATGTTTTCTCTTTTGGTATCCTATTTTGGACATAGGTGTATGACGTGAATGGTGATTTAGAATTGAGACACAAATCCATGGACGATCATGGTTATGTGGAACATATGGTTAATTATGATTTATGGATGATACATGATTTGTATGATTATATGTGCATAATCTCGTACTAAGCATGATGTGGCAGGGGACTTGGTCATTGCCAACAAGGATGCTCAAGTTATAAATGACTGTGGAAGTCATTTCTCCAAAACCAAAATGACTGTGGAAGTCATGCACAATATTTGGTAAAATTTGAATAAGTTAATTATGAAATTCATTCGATTTATTTGATCAATGAGATTGTGATGTGTGCAGGTCTTGGAAGAAGACCTTACCAACGAACCATCAGATGGGTATGAGCTCACAATCAGTACCTTAAGGTGAAATGCGGAGTTTCAAAGCAGAATAGATGAGAAGCCATGGAAATTAGGGCGTGGAGTCCTAAATCCATGAAATATAAAGACGTGGAGTCTTGGATATATGATAAAAGGATTAGGACGCGGAGTCCTAAATCCATGAAATATAAAGACGCGGAGTCTTGAATCTATAATGAAATGTTTGGGGCACGGAGTCCTGAATATTTAAAAAAAAAAGATCAAGGTGCGGAATCTTGGATCTTTAGTTTGGGGCGCGGAGTCCTAAATATTTAAAAAAAAAAAATCAAGGTGCGGAATCTTGGATCTTTAGAGTAGATCAGGGCGCGAAGTCCTCAATCTACTAAGGCACAAAGATGCATACAATAGGGGTGCGGAATCCCTATTATCCGGAAGAAAAATACCACTCATGGGCAACTCATAGATGAATTTCCTTAATAATCTCATTCCTAACAATTTTGGAGTGACTTTCTAAAAATAGAAAGTCATGTCTACCATTTCAAGTATGACTTTCCAAAAATAGTAAATCACCTCCAATCAATGGGTAAACAAGTATACTTGAAGGAAAATCACTTAACTTATGATTAATAAATTGTAATAGTTCAATCTCGACTTAATCCTCAATATTATTAATATTATTAATATTATTATTATCTTTTATGAGACTATGATATTATTATTAAAAGGAAATTATATCTCCTCAATCACTTCACACCTCTCTCCTTCATGAATCTCATGGCTCTATGTAACTCTCTCTATTCTAAATATTACATTACACTCTCTTTTATGCACTCATCAAGGAATGGCATATTCCTCTTACACTCATTAAATATATGTCATAAAATAGTCCTCTTACACTAATTAAATATATGTCATAAAATATTCCTCTTACACTCACTTTAATGCATATGTTACACTCTCATTAAATAAGGCATGCATACCTCTCCTTAATGGCATAAGTTACACTCCTCTAAAAGGAATACAATGCATGCATATTACTCCTCCTTTGTGACAAGAATTTGTTGCTCCTCCTATATATGAGTCTCATGTATTCTCATTTGAGGGAGGAAGGGGGTAATGCCAAGAGTGGAAGAGACTTGAGGAATATTGTGAGAGGGAGAGATATGGAGAGTATCCAATTACTTCCAAAACAAATCTGAATTTCTTATTAATCTACCAAGTATCTATTGAGGTTGAACATGAGTGGTATTTAGAGGAAGTGAAAACTATCTTCCTTAGTTTTCCTTGCCTCTCTCTCTCTCTCTACTGTTGTATTTTGGTACTGTTTGTGAGCTTTTACAGCTCAGGGGTTCCAGGGGGAGGAGTTCTCCCTGGATATGGTTGGGTGGAAAACCGGATGGTTCAAATGAGTTGGTTAAGGGATCGAACGTGGATCATATCCTCAACGATTGGAGCTGAATATCTCTTCAGGTATAATTTCCATTGTCCTAAAATTATAGTATAGCTTTACCATAAAATAAAAAGTAGACATTTAAATTGTTGTAAGCATCTAATTTTGGTTTAGGCTTATGTTATCTAGAATATTATTGATTAGTTAAAAATGAAGACTAGATTAATCTATATGTATGGATGTTTAGATCTCAATATTGGAGTTATTATTGGTGTAGTTTATGGTACTAATCTTGGTATTGTAGAATTTGAGAAAGGAAAGCCAAATATTGTTCAAGGTAATTGCAATAAATAAATTCCAAAGGACTTAGCTTACATCAGAAGTAATAAAATGGACATGTACCCAAAACATACCTGCAGGAATTATAGAATCAACCCTTAAAAGAAAATGCAAAAATAATGGCAGCTAAAATATGGTTTGGAAGATCAAATGCTTCAGGTAAGTTGGAGATAAATTTAATTTATGGCTTATGTTTCATATTCATATCAATAATTCAATGGTTTTTTATTCAAGTTGTTGTAATAGTACTATCAGAATTTTGACAGAAAGCCTTAATGGTTGTAGCATTTAGGGCTGACATATGTTTGTTAAATTGTAGCAATTGGTGCAAAAAGCTTGTCAATCATGTCAAATGAATTAGCTTGTAGGCTTTCATGAATTGGATGAAAATGTTTTAATGGCTTAATTTCTGTTCTCCTCCTCCTTTTACAGCTCTAGATAATTTTTCATACTATGTGTTTGATAGAAGTCATAAATGAGATTGTAGGATTCTTGGGTAGTTGTTGTTTTCAAGAATTGTGTTTCTGGGCGTCCCTGTTGCGATTCAGCTCCACTTCAGGGGGTATCTGTACCAACAGACCATTTCACCCCAACTTTGATTTCAAAAATCAAGGTTTCGGACATCGATTCCCAAATCTGCTCTGTTTTGCAGATTTGCTGTTGCATGTAGAACCGCCTGTTGTTTTGTTTTGCTGTTTGGTTCTTTTTATATTGGAACTCCCTGATAATTTATAGTGATGGATCTGATATAGGCTAACTACTTGGAAATGGTTTTTAAAGTATAAATGATTAATAATTTGAAAATTTAAATAACCTTACGGCAACTTGTTTTATGACTGCCAACTATTTGTCAAAATTCCTCAATGGCTGTACCTTACAATATTGTGAGCTATGTTTGAAATTTCTAAATACTTATATTCATTGGTATAGCTTCAACAATGAATATGGCTGATAGTCTACTAATATCTTAAGTTCAATTATTGACACTACCTACAAAAAAAATGAAGTCATGTAACTTTGGATTCATGTTAGCTAATTGTTGTGAAAACACCTTAAAGAGATAATGGTTGTAAGTGTTTGACAAAATGCCTCAATGGCTGTACATTCCATACTTGTAAATTGGTTTTCATAATGTTCAATGGTTGCATCTAATTACGTTTATGAACCTTCCATAAAACAAAAGGCTTAAGTTAATTTAAGATTTGCAATCAAGGTATTTCTAGTGTAATAACTCATTGAGTTAAAGGGTCTTGCTGAAAAGTCAAAATTGCAGTAAGTAATTTGTTGCAATATCAGCTCACATATTAATTCCTAATTATGGGATGCCAACTCTATATAATTTAAATTATCCTTTTAAGAAAATAATTCATAAGCATGTTATTAGTCACTCTTGAACACATTTAATTACAACGGAATTAACAATTAGTTTATTGTAAATTGTGGTTCATAAAGGTTGACATTTATTCATCCCACTAAATAATTTATATTTTAAAGGTGATTTTAGTCTTGAGAAGCAAGTATTATGGTTGTATTTTTTTGGATCTTGATAAACCTTGAACTTGGTAGCTTTGAAGATAAGTTGATAGAATTTAGGGTGTAGTGTAAAGGACACCAATAACTTCTATATAAAATAATAATAATAATAATAATAATAAAATAAAATAAAATAAAATAAAGAATAATAATAATAAATAAATTATATAAAAAAAAAATATCGCATTTTGATTTAATATAATATTTCTCTATAATAATTATGGTAGGTAAGGTGGGACCTTACAATGTTGATTATCATTGGTACCTTTTCTGGATCCACGATGACTCCTTGTTTACATACAACGTATCGTAACAATGTTCCAAACGGCACCACAAAGATGCACTTCTTTAGGTTCAATGAGATCTGTAGTTGTCTACACCTATCAAAAATAATTCTCAATAGCATGGCATGGTCTTTTAACAAGTTGTAGATGGTCCAGTCATCCATATAAACCTCCAGGAATTTGTGGATGTAGTCGCGGAATGCTGCTATAACAGTGCGAGAAAATACTGTTGGTGCATTCTTCAAACCGAATGGCATTACATGATATGCGAAGGAGCCCCATTCGATGGTGAAAGTTGTATTTTTGTTATCTTCATAAACTATCCTTACCTAATGGTACCCTGAGAACCCATCTAAAAAATAATATGCCTCGTTCCCCACAACATTGTCTAGGACGTTGTCACTAAACAGGGTGGGGAATGGGTCATGTATATAGGCATTGTTCAAGCTCCTGTAGTCAACACAGACTCGGATTTCCACCTTATCCTTTTTTCTTGGTATGACTATGGGACTTCCCCATTCTGCTTCCTCCACTGGGAATATCAACCCTGCCTTTAGCATTTTGTCGATTTCCGCTTTAACCTTTTCCTTTACCCTTGGATTCAACTGATAGGGTCTGTGATTTATTGGTCTTGCGTCATGCCTCGGGATTATACACATTTCTCCTAGGTCCCCTTTGATTCCTTTCAAGTCTGCTACGGATGATGGGAACAAGTCCTCATATTCTTGTAGTAGACTAAATATTTCCTTGGTCGTCTCAGCATCCCAGTAGTCCCTTCTTGATGCTAGTTTGGGAAATTTCTTCGGTCCCAATGTTAATTTTCTTGGTTTTGAGGGGGAGAAAATGAATTCCTTTGGTTGTCGGGTCCTCCTGAATATCCCACTCCCCCTCTATTTCTTCAAAGTACAGATGTCTAAGTCCCTCTAGATCATCATCGTCCATCTCGATGTTTATATTCTTGCATGCTACTGACTACCGGATGCTTTGGTTCGGGAGTGGTTTCTCGTCCTCCTCTTGATTCTATGGGAAGAAAAGTACCCTTTTAATGGCCTGTAATGCTTGGGTGACTGGTTATATCCTTCCTTCAAATAATAAGAACTATGTAAATTTCCCCATAACTTCTTGTCAAGTGCTAGTTCCCCTTTTCCTCTCTTCCGTCAGGTACCAGGCTTGAGGAATCATATCTAGTGAGTGTATAAACTTGTGGACCCACAACTCCTGCGAGTACCCTGCAGTGTTCCATTGATATTCACACTCCTTCAAATTCTTTCTGGGATCTGAGTCCCCCATGGAATTTTTGAGTGCATTGTGGTCCTTCTTCTTCCTTGAACTTGGCTTTCAGTGCTGCTGCAACTCGGTCCCATCGTGACAGTGAGTTGTGGTGGTTCCTCCACCACCTTGCAGATGTGGATTTCAAGGCCACATCCATGATTGGGACCCTATTATCCTTTGGTACATCATATTCTATTTTGGTAATGAAAGTATTTACAACGTTCATATCAAATAAAGTTGGGTAATCTCTTACCTTAGTCCCGATCCAATTGATTCTTATAATGGTGGCGCATCTCCTTGTGTTGGTCTCATATCCCCCTTGTTTCCAATCATCCCAGGCTACCTCTGAGCCCAAGTCTAAGCTTTGAATGCTCGCCCAACTTACAGATCCTCTTGCCATCGGGTTGATGTAATCTTCCCTTTTTCTTGTAGTCATTTGATAAAGATGGTCAAGAAGCTAAGCATATTCCTTGTTATCAACAGACTCTGTGTATGCGGGACCTTAATACATGTCAAGCAACTGGGTGACTCTGAAATCTCCGTCCTCAAAGATCATAAGTTCCTTTTTTAAATCTATTACTGCATAGTTTTCAAAAGCCCAGTTGATCCCCAGTAATGTTGGATAGGGATCTTTGTCTCCCATAATGTCGATGACCTCAAAGTCCATGTATGTATTTACTCCCGCAACGTCGACTTCGACCTCCTCCAGCCTGCCTATGGGAAAAATGAAGTACTGGTTCGCCATACGGAGATGAATTGGTGAGTATGTTAGCCTTGGCTTCCCCAATGCTTCCCATGTTTTTCTCGGCAATATATTTACATCGGGCCCCAGATCAAGCATTGTGTCCTTAAATTGGAATCTCGCAACTTGAGTATACACCCAGAACTCTTTGCTTGTCCTTCTCTTATTCCTCTTCACTCTTTGTATATTCTTTTGTGTTGTTTTAGTTGATTCCCCTGGCTCTGTGGCCTTCTCCACTACTCTTTCTAGGTTCTGCTTTAATTGTTCCAACATTGGCGCTTTGTTAACAATTTTTAGAAATAGACGGAACCATTCTTCAATTGTAGTACCTGAACTGGCTTGGTTCTCATCATATTCTTTCATTTGTAGCATTTCAATTCATTTTCTTCCCCCAATCTGGGCAAATGTTTCCGCTGCTTCTTGAAATAATTGCTTCTGTTTTTCTGGCCTGAACATTGGCTTTGGAGATGCTGGCCTTACCAGTTTTATCGGGTCCATCATTTGTGCATCTTCCCCGATTATTTTTCCTCCCCTCGTCACTATGGACATGTTCTACATGGCTTGAGCCTCTATTATTCTTGGCTCTTCATTTACTAGATTTGTTTCTCTTTGTCTGGATCTTTCTTCCCATCTTTTAATGAGCTCTGGGAAGTCCTTTGTTGCATGCATGATAACCCTGCACTGGGAGCACCAGGGTCTTCTAGGAAATGGAAATTCCCTAGCTACATGTCCCTCTTGGTCACAGTTGTAGCATCATACTGGTCCCCTTCCTCCCGCTCGGCCTCCTCTCATGCATCCTCCTTGTCCTCTGGGAGCCTCATTCACTCTATATGAAGGCTTTTCTAATTTTTCTGCCAAAGCATCCAGAGCTCTACACTGCTCTGTGCTGTGTGTGGTAGATGCACATAAATCACAGTATACGTTGTTCGAGATGTTGGATTACTTTTTTTGTGTGGGGCATAGGTGGGGTGAGTGACCCATGCTTTTACATATCTCGCAATACTCAGTCGTCACTTAATTCTGTTGCATGAGGAACCCCGTGTATGGGCGTTGCGGTGGATATAACCCCTGGGTGTTTATCTATGTAACCCCTCCTGCTGGCAGAGCTCCCGGTGCCCCTGTTGCCGATGTTCCCACGTTATGGCCCCACAGTTGAGGACATTTGGTTACCACGTGTCCTTCCATTATACAGTGTGTACACCATACATTTGGCCTTGCTGGACACATGGGTTGAATTTCTTTCAATTTTTCTGTCAGGCTGGCTATTTGATGTTGTAGTCCTAGTATGGAAGGGTCCTGAGCTAATGCCCCTCCTTTAAATTCTTGCGGATATCCTGCCATGGCCTCTATCTTCATAGCCTTCTCTAATGCATCTTGCAACGTCTCGATCTTCTGTTGTGTCAGCGGGGTTCTTGTTAGTGGGATAAGGGCCTTGATAAACCAATCTTTTTGATGGTTTAGATCAATCGGATAGTTGATTTTTCCAATTGCATCCTTGAATCTCCTCATTAGATCCCATGCAGTTTCCCCTTCTCACTATTTGATCTCCCACATCTCTGATAAACCCTGTTGATCTGTTTGGGGTAATTTTAATTCCTTCACGAAATCCCTCTTTACATCATCTAATGCTGGGTTCTGATGAGTCTCAGGCCACTTTATAAACTAGCGTAGAGCTCTCTCCCGAAGATTAGTTTGATAATATACCAACTTACCTATGTCTGGTGTCTATCGAGCCCTCCATATAGCTTCACAGAGGTACCATTGTTGTTCCACATCATCATTACCCCTCCCAAAAAACTCTATGTACCGAGTAAATGAACCTACCATGATTCCTTGTGTGGGTTTTACTAGAAAAAATACCTTGACCCCTAGTTCTGAAATGGTAGTACTAGCACTTTTTCTAGTGTGTATTACTATTTTGGACTGGACATTATTCAACTTACTCATTTCTCGTAACTTAACAAAAATTTCACCTAGTGGCTGATAGAATACCAGGGGAAGGTCATGACTAGAGCTACTTGAAATTTGGGGAATAGAGTTACCTGGGATTATGGGTGTCGACCCTTCTCGGAATAGCTGCTCCATCGTGACATGTAAATCCACATCAGACGTCTCCTCGAGGCGTGTGTCATTTCTGTCATACTCATTTCCCTTTTCTGCTTGGGCTGGGCTTCTATACACCTATCACCCTTCCTTGGTGGTCCCCCCTGTATCCTAGAAACTCGTCTAACCTTCCATCTACTTCGTCATCTGAGGCTCCTCTCCCTTGTCTTTTCTCTTCCTTTCTTGTCTTTCAAATTCTTTAATCACCCTTTCTCACCACTTCTCAGCGAGCCACGCCCTTCGATGTGCTCGTTGTTCCCTTAACCTAATAGAGGTCTCGGCATCCATATCCCTATTCCCCTTTTCAACGTACTTGTAGCATCTATCCCTCAGTTCCTTCCCCCAGTATTGTAGGTTTAGGTCTCCATCTCAGACTTTTGGAAATTCATCAATCCTTCGTCCACCATCAAAGCCTTGACCCACAGGGGGATCTCCCTTAACAGTTCTTCGCGCAACCCTAATATGAATACATCCTCCACTTTCGAGTAAGACTGGTAGCATTCAGCTACGAAATCTACTATGTATCCTTCCAAGGTGGATTTCACCCATAAATCTATAGCTAAAGTCAAATCGGTATCTAACCGATGGAGTGCTACCAGATCTATGTGCACCCACTTGCGACAGACCTTTCGCAAGCCTCTCGGGACTGCCTTGGTCTGTAGTCTCCACAACCAGTCGTAGAGCTCCTCGAGAAACTTTCCCCATAAGATCTCGTAGATATCACTGCCAGATTCAGAGAATAGAATCTGGTTCTTAAAAGTCTTCTCTTTTTGTTGTCTCACTTTCCGTTAGGCAGATAAATCCTTCTTGCAGACAAGAACAATCTCCCTAGTATCCTAATGATATCTAGAAACAAACAGACAAATGTAAACTACTTCCTCTAGATTATGTATGATTTATAATTATCTATGATGAAGGAAAAGGACCTACCTATGGTCCAATGCTCATTGTAGTCTTATTTCCTATCGCTCCAAATAAGTCACCTCTTAAGACCTGCAATCAAAGACATGAAAGAGAATCAAAAGCACCTACAAAATATACTAATTCATAAAGCATAAATCTATCCTAATGATCAAGGAATTTAAGAAATAATTCAGTCAAGTAAATACATAAACAACTTAGTGAGAAAATAGGATCCACTTGTATTATCTTTAAATAAAATAAGAAACGTTACAACCGTGTTCGCCTTGATGCTGTACAGGTCCTTCCGGGGTCTGGAACAAGCGTTTTCCTTTGTTCTAACAAGCCCTTCCACTCTTTGAACCAACCTAGATACAAGTATGTAATCGTTCTCGCATGGATAATGGCTAGCAAAAATAGTATGTTTCTTCAGTAATTTCTCTTCTCTAATGTAATATTAAGTAAAAAGCAAGTACTTTTTTACATATCCATATCTACCAAGTACAAAGCAAGTACTAAGTGTATACAAAATGTATAGAGAAGTTTTACATATATCAGCATCTACCCTTGAGACTGAACCATGGCTTCAATTTATAACAGAAGGGAAGTGGTTTCTATTCCAAAAAGGAAGGGATAAATCCTCTCATAAATGGATTAAGCTCCAAATACCAATGGATAGGCTCCTTTAATGAAGGGATAAAGGTTCATGAATGGAGGGAGTGAAGCTTCGACTAGATAACGCCTTATAGAAGCTTCTAGTTGGGAGAATATTCGACCATCTAGGCTTCTAGAACTTACTTTTTCTTCCATTTTACCTTTTAAAGGGGTCCGCAGTTTTAATACACAAAATGTGCAGTAGGTACCGTAATTTTTATTTACAAAAGGTGCGGTACCACAGGTAATGGCTAGGAAAAGTGCGGAACAAGGGTTTTTATGATTTTTATGAGCTTTTTTCCAAATCCAAGACTTGGTTTAGGAACTTTAGGGTTTTAGACCTCTGAGGGAGCATTATATAGGTATTGATGAACCCATATAGACAGTAAAATATCATGGTGACAAAATAATGTGTAACATATTTCCCCCTAAAGCGTGAAGTCTGAGATAATTCGAAGAGTGAAGTGCTTTATCATTTCAAGGATCGACTCGTGGACACATCGGTTGAGACCTGTAAAAACATTTAATGCAAACATATATATATATATATATATATATATCATCGCTAAGGTAGGAATTCCCATACTCAGATAAAAACTAACTAAAATTTTTTGATATAGAAATGACTCCAATATTACATCAATAGTAGACACAGTATGGACGTAGCCATCTGTTATGAATAGTCTACTACATAATGAATAATAAAACTCCTCGCAACCTGGATGGTGGAAACTAGATCAGGGTCTTGATTTCCGCTACCCAAACTAGTACGATTTTATCCATGCGATTGATTGTGTCGAAGTCAAACATGGTAGAAACCACTTGATTACCATTCAATGATGTGAATTGTTAACAAGTGTGAGAGAAACCACCAATACTGAAAATGGCTCTCAAAGTACTCAGTACAATCCATGAAGTGTGAATAAATTATTTGAAGTCGAACACTTCACGAAATCATTCGATTGAAGGTCAATGATGCAACCTATCGTCGAAGGTGAGAAACCTGCCATTAGGGTATGCAGATTCCAAGGTACTGATAGGATTCTATATCAACTTCTTAGATGATGAGCTATCGTCGATAGAAAGTGACCCGTCATAGGAAATCCAATGAAATGAAACCATTAGATCAAGTTTTGTAGAAATATTTTGCAAGGACTGACTTAGGGATGATCAATTCAAATGGAGACAAATTTTTGCAATGAATGGGTTATTTGAACTGTCCTCTTGAACACATAATGACACTGCATATGGTTTGGTAACAATTGACCTAAAGCTAATACCCAGAAACCAGATGAAGACTTTCAATATGGTTTGATTAACTGATAGGAAAAGGATTTTCCCAACCCAGGAAAAAAAGTGTCATGTTCAAGAGCGGTATACTACTTTTAAACAAATTTTAACAACTAGATCCATTTTCTCTCTTTTTCCCCCACCATTACTGGCAAGTACCTCTTTATTTTTGACAAGCTTGAGGAGGATAATATTGCTTGTTATGTAAGCTCATCCTTCGGATGAGTCCAGCTTAGTATAAAATCGAACCCTAAGAAGGAGTGGTTTGTTCCTGTTTGTAATCAACAGGTCCTTTACTGTTAAATTTTAACGAGTCCAATATAGCGGAAACTCGGTGTTTTTCAATTTTAGAGAATCAGAAGAAAAACTTAAGAAAACTTTGTGGGTGTACTTTTTCATAAATTTCGTCTCTCAAGCCTGAAAAAGGATAAAACAATACAAGAGAGAACTCTATTGACCATGATTAGTCAACATATACCTTTTTCGTAAATAGTCAATTTTAGTCCGGAAAAGGGGTAAACTTATACTGAAAGGACGACTGTTCATTTCCTTAACAAGTTCGAATATTCAAGTACTTGGCAATCTTTTCATGTTTAGAGAGTCTGAAAAGGGCTTAAAAGAAAACTCCAAGGTTTCACTTTTTCGTAATTTTCAAGAGCCCAAAAAAGTGATAAAAATATACTCATCATTTTTTCTTTTTCATAAGTTTTAACGAGTTCGAAAAAGGGATAAAAATGTACTCATATGGCGAACTTTCAATTTAATTTACGAGCAGGAAAAGAAGGAAAGAACTCGGCATTTTCATGTGTTTTACGAGAATGAAAATATAGCTAAAGAATATTGGGATTTTCATGAGTTTAACGAGTCTTGAAAATAATAACTGAAATGGACTCAAGATAGGTTTCATTTTTATACAAGCTTGAAACATAGAAAACTTTGCTTGATATAGGTTTCATTTTTTACACAAGCTTGAAATGTAGGAAAAATTATGCTTGAGAGTGGTTTCATTTTTACACAAGCTTGAAATGTAGGAAAACTGTGCTTGAGAGTGGTTTCATTTTTACACAAGCTTGAAAAGTAGAAAACTGTGCTTGAGATAGGTTTGTTTCATTTTTATACAAGCTTGAAACAAAGGAAAAATCATGCTTGAGATAAGTTTAAATTTCCCCCAAGCGTAACTTGCTAGAGTGCATGCCCCACAAGCTTCATTGCATTCAACTAAGTAGACTACTGGTTACTAATAGGTGGATGTAATGAAAGTTCATTTACGAGATCAGATGAAAGACTCGACTTAACACTTACGAGATATAATCAAAGACTCGACTCAATTAGGAGAGGATTTGTTTCATTTTTTAATGAGCTTGACACAGGAAAATAACTATGCTCATGAGCTGATTCATTTTTTAATGAGGTTGACATAGTAACAAGAACTACCCTTTGGGATCTCTGTTTCATTTTTTAATGAGGTTGACACAAGAAAATAACTATCCTCATAAAAATGTTTCATTTTTTAATGAGGTTTACACAGTAAAATAACTCTCCTCAAGGACACTTGTTTCATTTTTTAATGAGGTTGACACAGGAAAAGAACTATCCTCATGGACACCTGTTTCATTTTTTAACGATGTTGACACAGTAAAAGAACTATCCTCATGAACATGTTTCATTTTTTAATGAGGTTGACATAGTAAAATAACTCTCCTCAAGGACACCTGTTTCATTTTTTAATGATGTTGACACAAGAAAAGAACCATCCTGGTATCTACTCTCTATAATCTACCTATATAACCTACTAATTCATTTTTTAATGAGGTTGACACAGGAAAATAATTTTCCTCGTCTAAGAAATGTTTCATTTTTAATACAAGGTTGACACAGTAACATGAACTTTCCTCTAACCAATTGATTCATTTTTTAACAAGGTTGACATAGTAAAAGGAACTATCCTCAAGGAAACCTGTTTCATTTTTTAACGAGGTTGACAGAGGAAAAGAATTGTCCTCATATCTACTCTCTACAATATACCTACATAACCTATTGATTCATTTTTTAATGAGGTTGACATGGAAAAGAACTGTCCTCATGGGTCTGTTTCATTTTTTAATGAGGTTGACACAGTAAAAGAATTGTCCTCATCTAAGACATGTTTCATTTTTTAACGAGGTTGACATAGTAACAGGAACGATCCTCAACTACATGTTTCACTTTTTAACGAGGTTGGCACAGTAAAAGGTACTATCCTCATGGGTCTATTTCATTTTTTAACGAGGTTGACACAGTAAAAGAACTATCCTCATTACCCACTGATTCATTTTTTAACGAGGTTGACACTGTAAACGAACTTTCCTCTTGGTGACCTTGTCATGGCTTCCAACTGGAAGAAAGAAATTTCAAGGGACACTCCTCATTCATGGCTTCCAAAAGGTCTTCATCAGATGGAAGAACAATTCTCTAGAAGTAACACATGTCAAGGGACTCAAAAGGGATAATAAAATCACGTTCAAATAATCCCATAGGGTTTTCCATGTCAATTACCGGGTCTAAGTCAAAGGAAGTTGAGCAAATAGTGAGAGGCTCGCTTGCATCGGTAACTGAAAACATGGGACTGGTTGCCACATAATTAACTCGTGGCAGGGTAGATACCACTTCTGTAAAAGGAACATTTAGGTGTGTCGGATTATTTGTCGTCGAATCAAGATTAACGAATGAAAGTTGGTCTACAGTCACATTGTTTCCATTATGAGGGAAAGACATCATGCGAAATATTGTCGATACGACAACTTTCATTGCATAGACATAGTCTCGCCCAAGGATTAAATTAAAATCCAAGTGGCCTCGGACTACCATAAGATCAATATAGACAGTTTTACCTTCCAAGGTAATAGGAAACTTAGGAAGAATCCCTAAAGGTTCACTAATGGTTTTGTTAAAAGGTAATATATTCTGTGTGACAGGCACAAGCTGAGGGGAACCCAAAGCTTGCCAAGTAGTTGAGGATAAAATACTAACAGAAGCACCTTCATCTACATGTGTGCGACGTACATTTTTACCACAAGCCTTCACAATGATTTGGAAAGGGATGGAAGAAGGAAGACAAGGTTCTATAAGTCTATTCCAATCAAAGGAAAAGACCTCTGTACTTGGAGGGGTTTAAGGAACAGGTGAACAAGCCGGCGTAGAAGAATCGACAACAAGAATAACTTGAACCCAAGCAGGACAACTCTCCACAGAGGAGAATCTGACCTACCACAGAAAATGAGCTCTACTCACTCGATCAACCATGGAACATCAACTTGAGGATATCGCTCATCGTGAAGAGTGGGATTTAATGTACTTGGAATTAGATCAATCACTCCGTCAGTTGACGGTAGGTTGGGAGAAATTTTATGGTAACCAGTTGGAAGTTCTTGCTGTGGAATAGTAAGGTTTTCGAACAATTTTGAGGCTCCATCCATGCGTGGGAGGGAAAGTGAGTTTTGTTGTGGTGGTTCTCTTGTTTAGCCTGAGCCTTGTTGATCTGCATAATACAACATCGAAACTATTGGGATCCAGGATTCAGCCTCCTCGGGATCCGAAGAGGGATCTCTATAGATGGAAGAAATGATATCTGAAGGTCTGGACCGAGGTATTAGGCTAATCCTACAAGAAGCACAAGGGTTGTTTTTTTTTGTTTTCTTTTTTGCTGGAAAAATGTGTCATGTGGTGTTAGGTCTGTAGAGATATGTGAATTCACAAGTCAGAAATGGAGTCAAGGCACAAATAGTTCCTTTGTTCCAAGAGGAAAGAAACTAAGGAAATTTAACTTGGTCAAGGATATTGAATAATATAGTTGATATGGGATGAACATTTACCGACTAAGAGGAAACAAGCTAAACCCTTTCACAAGCAGTTTAAAAATATTTCCGGGAACGCTCCCCTATTTCTTGTGGAATAAGCTCGTTACTACTTTGGAACTTTGGACTTAATCAATATAAACACTCAAAGGAACGATAAATGCAGACCAAACTTTCTAAATGAATTATAGGATTCAGGGAATGCCCTATTTCCTCCTACAATTTCACCTTTGAGAGCTTAACCAACAAAGACATACAATTGCATTCAAAGAAGAGGGAATGCCTTAGACATCTAAGACTACAATTATAGGGACCTTTAACACAATAATTACAATAATAAACATAGGGTGTGATTGTAACAAGTTCCTCTATCAAACTACAAGTATTAACAATCAAAGGGAGACTTCAAATACAATATTTAGTGGTAAAGAAAGAGGGAACGCCTAAACAGTCTTTAACACAACCGAATTAACCATTTCTAAAATAAAAAAAACTAAACAAAAAGAGAGCTATTAGACTACCCTGTCACATTCAATAGAAGAAAACATATAAATAGTGAAGGATAAATAGGTCAGAGGTGCTTCTAAGATACATTTCTCTGCCTAAACTTTTTATCCTACTATAGGAAAAGCATGATGGAACAAAGTGGAAAAACATGAAATAACATAAACAACAAGAAGTACTTCACCAAAACCAGGCTCAGGGATCCAATGGTCCAGCCTCCTTCATCAACAGAAAAAAATATTTTCACACTCTTTCAGCACACCAATGCTTCTTCAAAGCAGCAATATGTGTTACTTTAGAAATCACAGAATGCTAACCAACCCTTTACAATGTATTTTCAATGAGTTTTTATAGGTGAATGAGGAGGGGGGAGAAGTAGATATGAACTTTAAATGATTCATTAAGACAGAGGGGAGGAATTATTCGAATGCCCACTCTGCTTAGTGGCTCTATATTAACATGTTTGTACCCTTTAGGCTACACTAGAAGTCTTTGTCAGGTTGACAGCAACTCCAAGTATGTTCTTTGAAGTAATCTCTGACTGTAGGTACTCTATTCTGCCTTCTGATATAAGTAAGGTGACTGAAAGTCTTTCAGGTCTTCCATGCTTCCATAACTGCTATCCTGACAGTTTAGAAACTTATGTCAGTGTACTAACTGTTAAGGGCTTGAGGAGGCATTTAGAATGTTGTAGGAATGTGTCCTTCTTGGGGAAAGGACATTCTGTTCATATGAAAGCACTGATATAACTTGTTTATGTTCTCCAGGCTTCATTAAGCCTTCTCGATCATTCTTATGGTCTTCATCTGTATCTTCGTCCTTTAAACACTGGATTATAGAATTAATCTTCAATAATAGGCTTTTTAATCCCTTTAATTTGTCACTGATACTCTTTTCTGCTTCTGCTGATTGTTTCTATGAACGTACAGGTTTTGATGGTGCTAGAGGGTTTATGAGAGGGTTTAACACTGATCTTTTAATGAAAACATGCTTTAAATACCTTCACAGGAATTTTCCTCCGCTACTTTGGCGCTGAAACACGACATTCTGCTCTCTGTATTTCCCTGTCTGTGACTGTGAGACAGAGTGAATTCACGGCATTGAAACCTGCAACAAGACAACAAACTCATTATGAAAAAACCTATGGGACTAGGTGAGGCTTGCTGCAGAGGCTCGTGGAGGATGAAAGAGCAATGGCGGAAAGGTGTATGCAGCGATGAAAAACAGTGGTTGTAGTGAAAATATGGGTGAAAATCTATGTTGGAAGGAAAAAACAGGGCTGACGAAGGTTTGGGGTGTCATGGATTCTGGACCATCAGATTAGATTATACAACGATGATCTACAACTCATATTGCGCGATGAAGTCACCTGGGAGCATTGGATGAATGGGAGACGAGGTTATATGAGAGCCATTGGATTAGGTTAGTTATCGGTGATCAACGGTGGAGGTTCATTAAAGAAGTTGTTTGGGGGACGGATGAAAAATAAATAGGTGAGGAACATGATGCAATGTAGGTCGTTAGATCAGATCAACAAACGGCTACGATTAAAAAAGGAGAATGTGATGTGGATGGCAGTATGCGGAAAAGCGATAGCAGTTTTCGCGCAGGGCTGAGGGTGGTAAATGGGTTTCACAAAAATCATGCGATTCCACTCAGCGCGTGCCACGTGGATTCTCAAAACCACTTATATCACGCGATTTCAAAACGTTAAAGCCCAGACACTAAAATAACGCGATATGCACCTCAGCCGTTGGATGGAGGGCGGGGAGATTTGATGGTGGGAATGAAAGAGCGATGTGGAAAGATGCATGGGGCGGAGGTGAGCCATCGATTTCATTGTGGACCGTCAGATCTTCAGAATGGATGGTCAAGATCAAAAATAGGAGTGCCAGTGCTTCAAAGGGGAAGAAGGTAGATGGATGGGTGGAATAGATCTTGGCCGTTGGATCTATAGAACGGACGGCTGAGATTGCGTCGGAAAAATGATTCGGCACCTAGTGGACAGACAGAAAATGGGCGATGAAATTAGATTCTGACCATCGGATTGGAAGGGTAATTAATGGCCAGGATTGAATCGGCGGGCATGGGTGATGGGCTTATGAGCAGAGTGTGATTGTATCTCAGCCGTCGGATCTGTAAGAATGAACAGTCGAGATTGGATTGGTGATCGCAAATCGGAGGAGAAAAGGGGATGGCCCTGAAGACTTTGCGCGATGTGATTAAGCATTGGTCATCGGATCTAGGAGTAAGATCGATGGTCAATACTCAATCAGAGGGGTAATGGAGAGGGTTATGGGCAGAGAATTAGTTTAATCCTGACCATTGGATTCCACGATCGGACGGGCAAGATTAGACGAGGGAGCGGAGGAGATGGGTTCATCGCATCGGGGATTTTTGGAAGAACAAAGGAAAAGTCGTTAATAGAAAGCTATGATTGCGATTTGTGATTAGGCCTTAGCGCTTGGTCACGGCTCCGGGTTATATGGAGAAGAAAGGGTTAAGGGCTAAGCCGAAAGGGGCTTAAGCCCTAAAGTGTTAAAAGGGTGATTTTAGGCCTAAAAACATGGTTTTTTAAGCCAAATGAGGGGTTCTGGTAAATCAAAAGGGACATCTTTAAACCAACTAAAGGGAAGTATGTGGTTTAAAAAGGGGATTTTGATGAGATGGAGGGTTTTTAAAGGGGTTTTGGAGGAATTTTGTGAGGGGAAAAAAGGGATGAAAAATGGGGGTTTTGAGGGGATGAAATGGAGCAAATGGAGGCCTCTTTGAAAGTAGTTTATTCATAACAGAACAGTAGGTTTTCAATGGAAACAGCAGTGAATACTCTTCAAAGGATAGAAGACATATGGAGGCTTCAAGAAGGCTCAAAAACATTTTTAGCCACTTGTTTTCTATGTCAAAAATTTATAGGTGGCTAACAGTGGCTCCACATGGGGATGGCATCTTCTTGAAGGTGTCAATAGTCTCAAAAAATAATCTTTGGAAGTAGGCCAGATGCCTGGTACTTGACACATATTTTTCTTTTCTTGATCAGCTGCCACAAACATAGTGGAAAATAAATCAGCATAAAAAAAAATTCCCAAACAACTACCTACCCATCCTATTGTCCTAGAATTTTTTCTTCAAGGTGCATTTAGACTTGCAGACCTTTCACATCATTAATTTTTTAAATAGTAAAATAAATCTATCTACTGCTACCCTTATTTCTCCATGAGACCACATTAAAAATTTGGCCTCATAGCTTCTCTACCTAAACTAATATCTGCCAGGATTAAACTGTCTGGAAGATTTCTTTCTCTACATTCTAAAATAGAAATTTAAACACAGTAAAACTAGGATTAGACTGTCTGATTTGTTGTGGGTCCATGGCATAAAGACAGTTGCACATGAACTGAACTTTGCATAAATTAAAAACAACTAACTAAATGCTCACAGGCTGAGCTTTATTGAGATTTCCTACCCACCCTACTCTAACTTGAGATATTTACATGTCTAGCTGAAAAACACTCTTTTTCAATACATCCAGTCAATCATATGATCCCATGACTAGTATTTTCTACTCATCTCTTTGAGCATACTGGATAGGCAGGGCCACTCCCATTCTCTTTGTTTTTTAACAACATCTTTTAAAATACTTCTTGTTGTCTGCAACAAGATGCTCTTGATGACCTTTGATCCTTCTCTAAATGTCTACAGGAAATGAGCATAAGGATCTTGAAATAATACCTGGTTGTGAGTATTTGACAAGCAGTTTTCAACCAAGATTTATTCCTCTTCCACTGGATCAAGAAAAAGATTCCCTTGAGAAAGAAAATCTTCCTCATCTTCATCACTTTCTGAACTGGAGGACTCATCATAAACTGTAGTGTTGTCCTCTTGGAGCTCTGAGATCTTCTGATCTGGTGGGCTAAGCTCTGTGTAAATATCAATGTATTCTTGAGCAGGAGTTTCTTTAATTACCTCAACCCTTTTAGGAGAATTTTTTTCAATTTTAGCTGGCTCAAGAACTTCTTCATTGTCTTCCTCATCCTTTGAGATGAAAGGCTGCTGACTTCCACCTTCATGGAAATTTTTTCCGATGATATAATATAAAGTAGAATGAAGATCCAACGAATCTTCATCTGCGACTATACTTTCATAACTTTCCCCATCAGTATCATAGATAGGCTGACTTGGCTCATTACTTTATTGGATTTGAGGAGACTGATCTTCCTCCCACAAATATAATAATGATGGCCCTACAAGATCATCTTTTGTTTGGATAAAATCATCATCAGACAGATCAAAAATAGGAAAATCATGAATGTAAGTAGTGCTACCAATCAGACATACTGGATTATCAGCAATTCTTTCTTCATTCTAATTTACAGAGGAGTTTTCTAAATCTACATAATCAAACTCAATAGATGAATGAGCAAGGGTGTTTTTTCTATAAAAGATCTCAAAGGCCAGCTGTCTATTGCTGATCTGATCTATTTCTTCTTCTGTCAAAGGGGAATATTTTCTTGTGTTTCTTTGAGTAGAAGTGCAGCAGCTCTCTGTTTCTTGTATTAGCTGATTTGGAGGCTATATGTCTTCTTGAGCCTCTTCTATGGAATATTCACTTGTGCTTGCAGGGAAAACTTGAGGATTTTCTGATGTTTCCTGATTTCTTTCTGCTTCAAGCGACCCCTCATGAACATGATGATACTCGGCAAGAATACAAGGCTCATGAGTTTTTTCTTCTATCTGATCAGGATGCCACTCTTCTTTTGAAATCTGAGATGAGTTATAATCTAGAGGGGGAGTTCCTATATGTGTTGGTTCTCCTTCCACATCAAATTCTGCATCTTCTAGATGGTCTCTTGTCTCCTCAAAGCAGCATTCCCTATTAGCTTTTGCAATTTGGTCATGATATTCTCTTATCATCATAGTACAAGATATAAGTAGGCAATCCGGAATTTCTTGATCACCTTCCTCTTCATCTTCTATACTCTTGAGCATCATACATGTCTTGCTCATTATCTAGGTCATGAGTTTGATCTTGTTCTAGAAGAATCATGGGTTACTCTAGATAATCAACATTTAGACTGGACACATACCTCTTTACTATTATTTCACCAAACATGTTCACCACTCTTGTCACTCTGTCCAACAAAGCATTTAGCTTTTCTTCTCTATCCATACTTGGATCCATGTTTGTAAAAAGAGGTCATTGTATCTTCTCAACCAGTTCAGGGTCTTCTGCCAGTGGAGTCATTTGGTATTTTTGGATTTATGGAGTGTGGAGTTGCCAGGTGGATGAATTTGAATGTTTGAAGCAAGTTGTTGTCCACCATCAGCAATTGAATACCAATCTAACCAGATATTTTGGGTCTTCTGAGGTCCTAAGGATATCTAAGATGAAATTCACTCAGAGTTCCCCAGTGGAGTCACCATTATGTTGTGGTTCCTATGTTTTGGCCAGATTGGAAAGACCAAAAGACAAGACAACATCAAACCACTTTGGGATCCTAGGATTTAGCCCTCCTGGATCCAAAGAGGGATCTCTCTATAGATGTAAAGAATGATATATCTTTAAGGCCCAAATTGAGGTATTAGGCTAGCTATGAAGCACAAGGGTTGTTTTTTTTGTTTGTTTGGTTGGAAAAATGTGTTTCATGTGGTATAGATAGAGCATGGGAATCTACAAGCCATTGGGCAATGGAGTCATGTGAAAGTCCAAATAGTTCTGACTGAAGAGGAAGGGAAACCAAAGGGAAAATCTAACTTGGTCAAGGATCTGTTGAATAATATAGGTGAGATAGGATGAACATTTAATGACTAAGAGTGAAAACAAGCTAAACCCTTTCACAATGGCTTAAAATATTTGGGGAATGCCCTATTTCCTCCAGTAAGCTCACTGCTTTGGACTTAATCAATATAAACACTCAAAAGAACGAGAAATGCAGAAAAAAATTTCTAAATGAATTATAGGATTCAGGGAATGCCCTATTTCCTCCTACAAGTTCACCTTTGACAGCTTAACCAACACAGACATACAATTGCATTCAAAGAAGAGGGAACGCCTTAGACATCTAGGACTGCAATTATAGGGACCTTTAACACAATAATTACAATAATGAACATAGGGTATGATTGTAACAAGTTCCTCTATCAAAATGCAAGTATTAATAATCAAAGGGAGACTTCAGATACAATATTCAGTGGTAAAGAAAGAGGGAACGCCTAAACAGTCTTTAACACAACCGAATTAACCATTTCTGAAATAAAACAAACTGAACAAAAAGAGAGCTATTAGACTACCCTGTCACATTCAGTAGTAGAAAACATATAAACAGTGAAGGATAAATAGGTCAGAGGTGCTTCTAAGATACATTTATCTGCCTAAAATTTTTATCCTACTATAGGCAAAGCATGATGGAACAAAGTGGAAAAACGTGAAATAACATAAACAACAAGAAGTACTTCACCAAAACCAGGCTCGGGGATCCAATGGTCTAGCCTCCTTCATCAATAGAAAACAATATTTTTACACTCTTTGAGCACACCAATGCTTCTTCAAAGCATAAATATGAATTACTTTAGAAATCGCCGAATGCCAACCAACCCTTTACAATGTATTTTCAATGAGTTATTATAGGTGAATGAGGAGGGGGGGAGAAGTAGATACGAACTTTAAATGATTCATTAAGATAGAGGGGAGGAAGTATTCGAATGCCCACTTTTCTTAATAGCTCAGACAATGAAGGAAACACACTTTTGTGTCGACTAGTAAGTCTTTGTCAAAGGATAGCAACTCTAGGCATGTTCTTTGGCATTTCTCGATCAGAGGTTAGGAATTACTTCTCGATATAAGTAAGGTTCGAGGTTGTCCTTTCAGGTCTTCCATGCTTCCATACCATCGCTTCCGACGCTAGGAAACTGTCGCAATTCCAACTATTAATGGCTCGAGGAGGCATGGAGAATGTTGTAGAAATGTGTCCTTCTTGGGGAAAAGGACATTCTGTTCATATGAAAGCACTGATATAACTTGTTTATGTGCTCCAGGCTTCATTAAGCCTTCTCGATCATTCTTATGGTCTTCATTAGTATCTTCATCCTTTAAACACTCGATTATAGCATTAATCTTCAATAATAGGCTTTTTAATCCCTTTAATCTGTCATTGATACTCTTTTCCGCTTCTGCTGACTATTTCTGTGAATGTACAGGTTTTGATGGCGCTAGAGGGTTTATGAGAGGGTTTAACACTAATATTTTAATGAAAACATGCTT
Source organism: Pinus albicaulis (assembly GCA_034641835.2). Lineage (NCBI taxonomy): Eukaryota > Viridiplantae > Streptophyta > Pinopsida > Pinales > Pinaceae > Pinus > Pinus albicaulis. The sequence continues at coordinate 1,195,844,508 of CM076578.1, read as the reverse complement.
TAAAGACCTTCTCAGGCATTTTCCTCTGCTACTTTAGCATTGAAACACGGCATTCTGCGCTCTGTATTTCCCTATCTGTGACTATGAGATAGAGTGAATTCACTCCACTGAAACCTGCAAAAAGACAAAAAAATCATTATGAAAAAAACTGTGGGAGTGGGTGAGGCTTGCTGTGGAGGCTCATGGAGGATGAAAGATCAATGGCGGAAAGGTGTATGCAGTGATGAAAAATGGTGGTTGTAGTGAAAAGATGGGCGAAAATCTATGTTGGAAGGAAAAAAACAGGGCTGACGAAGGTTTGGGGCATCATGGATTCTAGACCATCATATTAGATCAGAAAACGATGATCTACGGCTCAGATTGAGCGCTGAAGTCACCTGGGAGCATTGGATGAATGGGAGACAAGGTTATATGAGAGCCATTGGATTAGGTTAGTTAACAATGATCAACAGTGGAGGTTCGTCAAAGAAGCTGTTTGGGGGACGAATGAAAAACAAATACGTGAGGAATGCGATGCAATGTAGGCCGTTAGATCAGATCAACAAACGGCTATTATTAAAAAAGGATAATGTGTTGTGGAGGGTGGTAAGCGGAAAACTGGCAGCAGTTTTTGCGGAGGGCTGAGGGTGGTAAATGGTTTTCACAAAAATCACGTGATTCCACTAATCGTGCACCACGTGGATTCTCAAAACAACTTATATCACGCGATTTCAAAACGTTAAATCTCGGACACTAAAATAACACAATATGCACCTCAGCCGTTGGATGGAGGGTGGGGAGATCTGATATTGGGAATGAAAGCGTGATGTGGAAAGATGCACGGGGCGGAGGTGAGCCATTGGGTTCATTGTGGACCGTTCGATCTTCAAAATGGATGGTCAGGATCAAACATAGGAGCGCCAGTGTTTCAAAGGGGAAGAAGGTATATGGATGGGCGGAATAGATCCTGGCCATTGGATCTATAGAACGGATGGCTAAGATTGCGTTGGAAAAATGATTCGGGACCTGGTGGAAAGACAGAAAATGGGTGATGCGATTAGATTCTGACCGTCGGATCGGAAGGGGAATTAACGGCCAGGATTGAATCGGCGGGCGCGGGTGATGGGCTTATGAGCGGAGTGCGATTTTATCTCAGCCATCGGATCTATGAGAATGAATGATCGAGATTGGATCGGGGATCGAAAATCAAAGGAGAAAAGGGGATGGCCCTTAAGACTTTGCATGATGCGATTAAGCACTGGCCATTGGATTTGGGAGTAAGATCAACGGTCAATACTCAATCAAAGAGGTAATGGAGAGGGTTATGGGCAGAGAATTGGTTTAATCCTGATTGTTGGATTCTACGATCGGACGGTCAAGATTAGACAAGGGAGCGGAGGAGATGGGTTCATTACATCAAGGATTTTTGGAAGAACAGAGGAAAAGGCGTTAATAGAAAGCTCCGATTGTGATTTGCGATTAGGCCTTAGTGCTTGGTCGCGGCTCTAGGTTATATGGAGAAGAAAGGTTAAGGGCTAAGCTGAAAGGGGCTTAAGCCCTAAAGTGTTAAAAGGGTGATTTTAGGCCTAAAAATAGGGTTTTTTAAGCCAAATGAGGGGTTCCAGTAAATGAAAAGGGGCATCTTTAAACCAACTAAAGGGCAGTATGTGGTTTAAAAAGGGGATTTTGATGAGATGGAGGGTTTTTGAAGGGGTTTTGGAGGAATTTTGTGAGGGGATAAAAGGGATAAAAAATGGGGATTTTGAGGGGATGAAATGGAATAAATGGAGGCCTATTTGACAGCAGTTTCTTCATAACAGAACAACAGGTTTTCAATGGAAACAGTAGTGAAGACTCTTCAAAGGATAGAAGACATACGGAAGCTTCAAGAATGAAATATTTTCAAGGGAAATGTTTCTCTTTAAGGCTCAGAAACATTTTTAGCCACCTGTTTGCTATGTCAAAAATTTATAGGTGGCTAACAAGTTTGATGACTCCCTTTGCATAACCTACAAGGAAACCTAACTTTATCCCTTTTCCCAAGAACTTGACTATCATTGGTTGATGGATCAACAGTAAGTTGATGGAATTTTTCTGAACATACTTGCAAGACCTTAGGAATACCACGAAAATTGATAAGGAAGTGGTCACCCTTACAAAACTTGCAAGGGAATTTGGGTTTACGATGCATGTTGGAGGTTTCCTCAACACTACTAACACTTACAACCATATTTGACTGGTTGACTTCTTTCTTATGTTGCTTCTTCTTCTTCTTCCCTTTCTTCTTCTTCTTAGACACCTGGTTGCTAGCGTCAAAGCTTTTACCAAGCGAAGAGGAACAAAGGGAGGAAGAAATAGTGGGAAAAGAAGGTAAAGGGTCAACATAAGGTTGGTGATGTTGAGATGGTGAAGTCCGTTGAGGTGAATCATCCAATTGAGGTGGAACAATTGGAGTATTCGGGGCCAACGATGTTGAAAATAACCATATCGGTAAACCTATTGTAAATACAAGTAATGAAAATGTAGCTATATAAGGAGGACCAACATTTACAAAGCAAGGAAAAGTACCAGGATTCTCATTAAGAGGGATTCCTTGGTTGGTAAATTCCGAAACAGTTGCCATTAGATTCAACTTTAGTGAATTTTATTAACAATTTAAAACTAAAATTAACAATTCACAATTCACACCTAAAAATTAGAATTCACAATCCACACCTAAGGTCGCTGACAAATCTTGGAGTCAAACCACAAACAAACAGTAGATTCCCGCACTAAAAAACACTAGTTGGTGATGAAATCCAACATCGTAGAATTTTAATGCAGAAATGGCAGTTGGAATATTTACCCTGACAACCTGCATAATGAAATAGACCGGTGCAAGTTTCTCCACTTAATGCATCTCGAGTGAAGAGAACCTTTTGGAGAGTCCAAGTGAGTCTAGTCGACGTCTTCTCCAGGTACAGTGGGACCTTCCCTCCACCGTCACCTTGGGAAATAATCCTAAAGTACATAGCCACTAAGGTCACCAGTGGGAACAAATATACCTAGGGGAATAGTCTACGATCCGATATACACACAAGGGTAGAGTATCAAGCTCAATCCCCTTGAAGGCTCTATAATATCCCAAAATCGAGACTGCTAGCAAGGCATGCCTGAAAAACGCATTTTTCAAGAATGGCTGCTACAGCTCTTGAAACCAGCCCTTGGATACCTTAGATTTGATAATATAATACCTAAATCCAAGAGAAGATTAGAAAAAAATATTTCTAGGTGGGTTAAACAGATCTCCCACACCTAGTACATCTTAGAAAGTGCCCAAAGAGGGGTTGCAACACTATGTGACAAAACTGCTTCAGAAATAACGCAGTTTAATCAAATACATGTAGGAGGCCAATATGTAGGCTCAATATGATTGTTTATAGCAGTAATATAGAGTTATATTGACACCCTTACATTATAGGACAGAAAGCAATAGACTTTACATGAAGATTGTCTCAAAATAAGAGGCTACAACCATATGATATGACTGTCCAAGCTTGACAGCATTATTTTATTAGCTGAAAAGAGTTGTAAGTTACACTTCAGATCTAGAGAAGATCTGTGTACAAAAATATAGATCAATATCAGATCTGTACACTATAGAGTCTCCTCTTCAAAAGCCCCATGGGGTTTTCAGCAGAAAATGTAGTACAGGAAGTAGATCTGAAATCTAAGGAAGCTGATCTGAAAAATGATTTAGAATTTCTTAAGCAAATACATCAGTATTTATATCATATCTAAATGGAACATGGATTATATATGTAATCCATGGATCACCACAGTGAAGGGAAGATTCCCAACACCAGAGATCTCTTCTCCTTGAAGTGCCAAAAGACCCTGCAACTTTATCCTTGCAAATAATACAATTCTGGAATATGGACTGCACTGTAGGCTCTAAAGCATGATGTGGCCTAATGTTAGGATCTGAAAATGAGCTCTCCTCATCCAATAATCTCTTTCCATGGGGATAGACAACTTTCCCACTAGAAAGAGGCACTAGAATGGCTTGCATCTGAACAGATCTAATCTCCACTTGCTACAGCTTACAAAGAAAACCAAACCCTCAACAGGATCTGCATTGTAGTTGGAAGAAGAGCTTGGCCAAATGCCTGATAGTGGTCAAGAAATGCAAGACTCCTCCAAGATCTCCTCAATGGAATAGGTGGGATTCCCGATTAGGAGCACCCTAGTGCTAAAAAACACTATTCTCAGCTAAACAACTAGAGAATGAGAAATTTCTAAGCAGACAAATTCTTCAGGAATAATATATTCAACAACCCCTCTCATGTTTTCCTCCTCCTCCTTAAATAAGATGTAATCCTTGCCAAACGCTAAACCATCTCAATTGTTTAGCTGCATTCACATGATTAGCCTCCAACTAAAACTGCGTTGTGCATATAGATGGTTAAATGTATCTAGAAAATGTTGTTGATTTGGTCCAGTTGACCTAGTCAAATGACTTAATCCATTTTCACACATAAGGGGTTTTACTAAGGCAGCCCAGATTTAGCCTTGTTTACATGGGCATCGATTTATTCTGTTGTTTTAGGAGTTTAATTTTATCCTCCTTTACAATTTATCCTTGCAACAAGTAAATGAAAAGAAAAAGAGTATATTCCTATTAGCTTGGGCTAATTAGCAATATTACAGTCCTCCCCTCCAAAATGTTGCTTTTCCTCTAGCAACTGATAAGGTGAGTGCTGCAACTCATCTCCTCCTCCATTTGTGACACAAACATGAGTTAATCTTCCTCCTTGTGCCAAGTGTTCATCAAACCATCCCTCCATAGTTTTGCTCCACCAAGGTTCTCAGGAGATACAAATTGTTCATCTCATAAGAAGACATTAGATCATAGGAAATAGACATGGTTTGTCCAATGTTCTCCCTAAAACATGAGACATAAAGTACATGGGGAGTGGCCATTCCATATGGCTCATGCATTCCTTCCCTCCTTCCTCCATACATCCCTATGAAAAGTACAAGTATATCATCTAGATAGGGAATCATAAAAATGTACATACATACATAAATTCCTACATAGGGAGTTGGGTCATAGTCCCACATGTGGAACCAGCGCAGAGCATCTCCTGCCTGCATCAGATCTAGATATGGTAAGTGGTTTTCCCACCACTTACTTGTTGCCTAAGTCATCTCACTATTACTGAAGGTGTGAGATATGTTTGGTGCTTTTGGGAAGCACCCATCATGAAAGTAAATCTCCCTTTGCACATCAAGGGAGTGGCCAAATTCAGAATTTTTAGATGCCCAACAAATTCCATGAGATTTACATGATACATTTCTCCTGTTAGGAGTCATGGCCTGCATACAAATGGTAAAATAACATGTACAATCAGGAAAATAAACTTGCTTTACATGAACATATCCTTTACGAACAAGGTCTCTCATACACATGGAGTTGTGCATGGATCTTTATCCCCTTCCCAAATAAGGAAGAGATGGTTGAAATGACTCTTGCTTAGAGTCCCATGGCTGCCCCAACTCCACATAGCTCATGCATTCTTGAAAATGTTGATGTAGTTCCTCTTTCAAGCCTTCCCAATCAAAGCTCCTCATGATGATGTTGTAAATCATCATGGAATACAGAATGCTGGAACAAAACTCCTCGTAGGCTCCTTGTAGGATCTTATGCTTGAGCTTAGAAGCTCTAAGAAAAAATATTCTACCATGATGATAGATGACTTCTCCTTGGACTAAGTAGCCCTCTTCATGCAGTTTTTCATCAAGTATCATACATGTGTGCAGATCTTTGGAATAATCAACTAGTAGCTGGGATTTCCAATACATACCTACACTGCTCAACAATGACAGTGTTGATGATGCATCAACAAGAATGTTTGTCATGTTGCTGATCCTTCCCTTGACATCTCCTATGCTAAAGATGTGTGTTGGAAGGTTGTTCCTTCCCTTCTTCTCCTCCCACAGCGCAGGATCAGAAAGGAGAGTGGGTGATGATGATAGGGGAAAAATATTTCCCTCCTCCTTGAGCTTTCCCAAGTGTCCCAGAACTGTAGCTTTGTCTTCAAGTGATCCAATCCCTCCTGGATTTGAGTTTGGAGTAGCAAGTTGTGAGCTCTCCCCCATAGAATCTACATTAGGTGGCCTCCTAGGTGGTTTTCCACTAAATAATGAGATCTCAGGGACCCTTCTCATATGCATGATAGATGAGGTCTTCATGCCCTTGCTTCCACTACGCAATCTCAACTATGGTTTATGTGTGGAAGTCTCATGAAATTTGGAGACCCCTCTTAGTGGTGTAAGAGTGCCTCTGATTGGAGAATTTTCTCCATTCTCTTCTGATAGTGGATCACCTTTTGCTATGTCAGCATTGTGATCCCTCCTTTGTTCTATCTCAATGTATTCTAGTAAAGACACATGCTGCTCGTGTCCTCCATATGGAAGATCCTTAGGAACTCCTTGAAAAGATGTAAGAATCCCTCTAGGGGACGCCTTTTCTTCTTCTCCATCTCCAAATGAAAATATATCTCCTCCTGCTATCACAGCGCTGGAGGATCTTTTCTACTCTATCTCTCCCTTATCCTCATCATTGGATAATGCTTCATCATTAAGAGATCCTTTTTCTTGATCTCCTATTGAGGAAGGAATCCTCATGTCTTCTCTTTGAGAAAAGATACCTTGTTGTAGTGGGGCTTTTGCCTTGGGCAAATTGTGCAGCAGATCTTCAACCCGCTCATCAATGTTTAAGACTGGAGCTGGCTCCATGGGGCTTTCCAACTTGTGCAAAGATTAATATTTCTTAGGCTTGATTTTCCTTTCCCAAGAAGTCTCAAAATGTGCCACATCAAATCTCTTCACTAGTCTCCTAGTGAACTTTGCATAAGAAGAGATGTTTCTCCTTTTCAAGGAAGAGAACTCAAATAGCCACCAAGCATAAGCCTTTCCTTGAAGATGTAGCGCTGCTACTCTCAAGGCTTCTTCTTATGACACTTGATGCAATTGGAAGTATGTGTCAAGCTTCTTTACCCAAGACTTGGTTGAGTCCTTAGGTGATCCATCAAATGTAGGTAGAGAGAATCTACCAAAGTGTGTTGCATGCACCCTTTCATTCTACTATAGCTATTGGATCTTTCTTCTTTGAGTTGACAAAACTCTGGAAAAATAAGATTCCCTTTGAATCTCTCTAATTGAGATTCATATTCTTGGATATAATCACCAAGAGATTCTTCCTTTGGTGTATCCCCTTCTTCTCCTCCTTTTGCAAGGAATGTATGCATGCTACAACGTTGTAGATAAAATTGTGTGGTTGAATGCTCACACACATCATATGAAGTAGTGGGGCTTTATTCATGTGAAATCATTTTCAAAAGATCTGTTTTTATTTTATTCATCACTCCCCTGATTTCATTCTTTATCTCATGCATAGTTTGGAACATATTTTTTGAAAACTCTTTCCCAATCAATCTTCCAGATGAAGGGTTTGGACCTTTGTCTTCTTTGTCTTCAGTGTAACTACACTTCTTCATCAATATTTTATTTCCATGAAAAGACATATTGGATATTTTAGTAAGAAAATCACAGGCTGTGCCAAGAAATATGCTCTGATACCACTGTAATATCCCAAAATCGGGACTACTAGCAAGGCATGCCTGAAAAATGCATTTTCAGGAATGAATGCTACAGCTCTTGAAACTAGCCCTTGGATACCTTATATATGATACTATAAGACCTAAATCCAAGAGGAGATCAGAAAAAAATCTTTCTAGGTGGGTTAAATAGATCTCCCACACCTAGTACAACTTAGAAAGTGCCCAAAGAGGGACTGCGACACTATGTGACAAAAATGCTTTAGAAAAAACACAGTTTAATCAAATACATGAAGGATGCCAATATGTAGGCTCAATATGATTTTTTATAATATTAATATAGAGTTATATTGAGGCCCTTACATTATAGGAAAGAAAGAAATAGACTTTACATGAATATTGGCTCAAAATAAGAGGTTATAACCATATGATATGACTGTACAAGCTTGAAAGCGTTATTTTATTAGCTAAAAAAAGATGTAAGTTACACTTCAGATCTAGAACAGATCTGTGTACAAAAATATAGGTCTATATTATATCTGTATACTATAGAGTCTCCTCTTCAAAATCCCCTTGGGGTTTTCAGCAGAAAATGTAGTACAGGAAGTAGATCTGAGATCTAAGGCAGCTGATCTGCAGAATGATTCAGAATTTCTGATTTAAATACATCAGTATTTAGATCAAATCTGAATGTAACATGGATTAGATCTGTAATCCATGGATCACCACACTGAAGGGCAGATTCCCAACACCAGAGATCTCTTCTCCTTGAAGTGCCAAAAGACCCTGCAACTTTCTCCTTGAAAATAACACAGTTCTGGAAGATGGAATGAACTGTAGGCTCTATAGCATGATGTGGCCTGATTCCAAGATCTAAAAATGATCTCTCCTCATCCAATACTCTCTTGCCATGGGGATAGATAGCTTTCCCACTGGAAAGAGGCACTAGAATGGCTTAGATCTGAACAAATCTAGCCTCCACTTGTTACAACTTACAAAGAAAACCAAACCCTCAACAGGATCTATGTTGTGGTTGGACGAAGAGCTGGGCCAAATGCTTAATAGTGGTCAAGAAATGCAAGACTCCTCCAAGAGCTCCTCAATGGAAGAGGTGGGATTCCCGACCAGGAACACCCTAGTGCTAAACAACACTATTCTCAGCTAAACAGCTAGAGAATGAGAAATTTCTAAGAAGACAAATTCTTCAAGAATAATATCTTCAACAACCCCTCTCATGCTTTCCTCCTCCTCCTTAAATAAGATGGAATCCTTTCCAAACCCTAAACCATCTCAATGATTTAACCGCATTCACATGATTAGCCTCCAACTAAAACTGTGTTGTGCATCTAGATGGTTCAATGTATCTAGACAACGCTGTTGATTTGCTTCAGTTGACCTAGTCAAATGACTTAATCCCTTTTCACACATAAGGGGTTTTACTAAGGCAACCCAGATTTAGCCTTGTTTACATGGGCATCGATTTATTCTATTGTTTTAGGAGTTTAATTTTATCCTCCTTTACAATTTATTCTTGCAACAAGTAAATGAAAACAAAAAGAGTATATTCCTATTAGCTTGGGTTAATTAGGAGTATTACAGGCTTCTTGACATAATCCAAGGTTTACCGACAAGTGACCCCAGGCTCCTCGACAATGGTATATCCGAGGTTTACCATTTTTAATACGTGCACATATTCTATCGTTCCCAATGAGATAGGTATGATTACCTCACTGGTTTGAATATGATCTCATGCTTGACTCCTTTAGGAGGAGCTTCCCAGAGCATACATGCAACAATTGGAATTTTTCCTACAGCAAGATGCTACTGTTTGTTCAGTTGCTTTGGAAATTTAACTACAACCTATTCCAAAGCACTAATCCTGAGCTAGATTGGTGGAAAGAGCCCTAAAAATGTAAAAATTACTAGACGAATTTTATTAAGCGCTGTGTTATTTGGGTTGTTATTACTCAAAGGGTAAATGGATATGAAACCAATGGTGTTATGACCCAAACCAAAAATGAATGCAATCGAATATGATAATGTAATATTTTCAATTCGATGAATCCTAACTAAAGAAGGAGAGAGTTTCCATTCACATCCAACAATGCAAAAATTGATCAATAAGAGAAAATATAACAAATTCTCTAATGCACTAATTTCATCAAGAAAAAATAATGCTAATCAATTCCAAATTTTTTATTTTTATGTTTTTAAAACATGCATAAAAACATGTAAATTAAAATCAAAGAAACTGATCTAAATCTATGATTGATTTTTCAGAATGTAAACTATGCAGTTTTAATTTATGCACAATTCACTTGAAAAGTATGCAAATGTAATCTATGCACATTTTTCATTCATATTCTAAAAATGAGAATTCTAATAATGCAAATGTAATCTATGCAAGAGAATTCTCAAACAAAAGATGATTCTAATGTAATATAAAGAACCAATCAAGTGTAAGTAAAGAAAATGGGTGAGAGTTCCAAAGATCAAAAAATAAAAACACTAAAAGGTGATTAACACTCAGACACAATTTAGCCCCCCCCCACCCCAAGTGAATGAGGGGGAAATTTTTTTGAAAAAGCAAAAGCAAAAAGATGCAAAATTGTTAAAAGACTAAGAAAAACCTCGAAGTAATGACCAAAAGAAATCAAATTAAGAATTTCTCAAAAATAATATTCAAAACACTCAATTAACTTAACAGAGACTGATGAGATTGTAAGAGTTGCTAAAAGAAATTCGCACAAGGATTTTGACAGACAAAACAAGTTTGGGTAAATACAGAGAATCATGTAATCTGGTTCCAAAAAAGAGAATTTTTAGTTTGTCAAAAATTTTCCTTAAGTCTGCAGGTTTTAATACAAAAAGGTGCGGTACCGCACTGTTTACATAGAGAAACTGTGGAGGTTACCACACTGTTTTCAAAGAAAAAGTGCGGAGACCAAAAAACATAAAGAAAAATAAAAAATTCTAAAGTACTTTTCAAGGATTCTACTGAAATAATTTCCCAACCTAGTGTAGACTAATCAAAATCAGAAAAACTCTTTCAAAATTCAAACTCAAAGATAAAAAGAAAACTAACTTTTAGAAAGATCCCCAGTGGAGTCGCCATTTTGTTAGGCGGATAAATCCTTCTTGCGGAAAAGAACGATCTCCATAGTATCCCAAGGATATCTAGAAACAAATGGACAAATGTAAACTACTTCCTCTAGATTATGTATGATTTAGAATTATCTATGATGAAGGAAAAGGACCTACCTATGTTCCAATGCTCGTTGTAGTCTTCTTTCTTGTCACTCCAAAGAAGTCACCTCTTAAGACCTGCAATCAAAGACATGAAAGAGAATCAAAAGCACCTGCAAAATATACTAATTCATAAATCATAAATCTATCTTAATGATCAAGGAATTTAAGAAATAAGTCATTCAAGTAAATACATAAACAACTTAGTGAGAAAATAGGACCCACTTGTATTATCTTTAAATAAAATAAGAAACCTTACAACTGCGTTCACCTTGATGCTGTACAGGTCCTTCTGGGGTCTAGAACAAGCGTTTTCCTTTGGTCTGACAAGTCCTTCCACTCTTTGAACCAGCCTAGATATGAGTATGTAATCGTTCTCGCATGGATAATGGCTAGAAAAAAGAGTATTTTTCTTCAGCAATTTCTCTTCTCTAATGTAATATGAAGTACAAAGAAAGTACTTTTTTACATATCAGTATCTACCAAGTACAAAGCAAGTACTAAGTGTATACAAAATGTATAGAGAAGTTTTACATATATCAGCATCTACCTTTGAGACTGAACCATGACTTCAATTTATAACAAAAGGGAAGTGGTTTATGTTCCAAAAAGGAAGGGATAATTCCTCTCATAAAGGGATTAAGCTCCAAATACCAAGGGATAAGCTCCTTTAATGAAGGGATAAAGGTTCATGAATGGAGGGAGTAAAGCTTCGACCAGATAATGCCTTCTAGAAGCTTCTAGTTGGGAGAATATTCGACCATCTAGGCTTCTAGAACTTACTTTTTCTTCCATTTTACCTTTTACGGGGGTCCGCAGTTTTAATACACAAAATGTGCGGTAGGTACTGCACTTTTTCTTTACAAAAGGTGTGGTACCACAAGTAATGGGTAGGAAAAGTGCAGAATTAGGGTTTTTATGATTTTTATGAGCTTTTCTCCAAATCCAAGACTTGGTTTAGGAACTTTAGGGTTTTAGACCTCTAAGGGAGCATTATATAGGTATTGATCAACCCATATAGACATTAAAATGTCATGGTGAAAAAATAATGTGTAACACTTCCGCCTGCTGAGCTATGAACTGGTCTAGATGGTTATCCCACCACTTCTGTATTTCATTCTCGAAGATCTGTGATACCATGATCTAACTCCAGAATGAGATTTCATGTCTCAGCAACAAAACCATTTGTTGGCAAGAAAAGAGGTCTTAGGGGGAGACCCAAGTTCGAGAAGGTGGGCAACAAGGGTTTTTGCAATATTCTAGCACGACGCCAGCATTTTCACCCTGCTCCGAGGAACATAGAGTCTCACTCGAGGCATGTCGTGACCTTACTAAGGCTGGAATCGAATTAGATATTAATCAAGCATGGCAGATGGATAACCCATACATAACTAAGTACCTCGAAGAAGTGTAAATACAAGACAGATAACAATACTCATGAACTTTATCAGAATGATAACCAAAAATTCAAAATAGCTGCATGTTCCACTAAACCATAACATAAGACAGAACTTAGAACATTAGCCTTATATTAGAAAGTATTGCATTAACAGCAAAAGACAATTAAAACACTCTTCAGAACATGCCTGGCAGAATTGATTACAATCACATCACATGATACAGAACAGAACAATGATAGAGATAGAGATCTGAACAACATGAACAGAGCTCTCCTACGGCTCCTTCTCCCTAATCTCTACTGAGCCAACCTTCTTTCTCTGCTTACCGGCTGCCTATTTGTTCCATCGCCAGTGTGACTGACAGTCCTTCCTTCCTTTCTGCTCGGTTGTTTACTGCTTTTCCCTAATTATTGGGAATTCCACTGATTGTATTTTGCCGCTTCCCTCTACCATCTATGCCTTCTTTCGCAACAGCCGCGCCACCTGCTCTCCGTAACACAAAACCGTTTAACTTCAAAACAAGGGCCCCAAAAATAAGGGATAGATGTAGGTTAGATTTTAATTTTAAAAAAAAGTGATTTGGGTTTCCAAGCCTAAATGCACCCTGCAAAATAATGAAAAAATGTTAGAATAGTGAAAGGGGTAGGTAGAAGTGAAAGAATAAAAATAAAGCCAAAAATTACTTGAGATTTGTCCTAAGACATCATTTAAAATATTTCATGTATTTCCTGGTTAAAAATGAAAAAATCAAAAGACAAATGTGTTTGTCCTAATGTTCAGGAATTAATACTTTATTAAAGATATTATGACATATCATATGTCATATTCTAATATCCTAAGTCTCAAACTATACCCCCGCTCGATATTCATTTACCCGAACCCACCATCCTCTCACATCCCTTCATCTCTTAACCTCCCATCGTTTTCCACCTCATATATCCTCCCTCCATCTCATCTAATGACCCACGATCATTTATGGCCCCCCTCATCCTTTGAAATTTAACGTCAGGGTGGGGTCCGAAATGGGCAGTTTCCCAAACCATCCCATCTGCTACATATCGGGCGCACATTTTTTCGCACCCCCCACTCTATACCACTTACCATTCACAACCCCCTGCGAAAAGTGGTTTTACTCCATTGCTAAATCGTGCCAATGACCATTATATACCCTGCACACACGTTGCGCCACAACAACCACCCATGTCACCTTTGTCCAATCACCTACGCTCTCGCCTACAAGTCCATTAGGAATTTAATTTTCTAAGTAATTTTGCAATGGGCCCATGCCATGTCAACGATATTCCTTTCAACCTATAAAACTAAATTTCCCCACATGTTTCAAATTTTACAATGCTTCCATGTTTCTTTTGTAACATGTGATCACAGTTAAGGTTTTTTAGAGAAAAAGAAGGCACAGAAAAATATTTTCAATAGTCTGTAGAATCAATAGAGTTCCCCTTATTCAATTCCTTTTTCTCCCAGGTCCCCTACTAATTTAAGCACAACTCCCTTTCTTTTTCCCCTCTTATTCTAATCCCCTTTTGTGCATTTTCAATTAATTTCTTTCTTAGTGAGAAATTATGCCTCCAAATAAGGAGCAGCAACCATTTAACCCAATGTTCACTCTCATGTGGACCAGGATCATGTGGCTCTGGCTAAGAGAGACTTCAAAATACATGAAACTGATTCAGAATTTGATATGTTTGATGTTTACTATTGGCTAGATGACAAGCTCATCGACGAAGTCGATGATATAGGGTTGTGGGAGATTAAATTACCCTATTATATATTCCCAAAAACCTACATTTGCCCTGAGTTTGTTAGAAAATACCATGCTTTCTATAATGTAAACCAAATATCTATTGTAGCCCCCATAGGATAAAATCTCTTTGCCATCAATGCCCAGTGCATCATGCAAATGATGCAAGATCTTGTTGTTGAAGAAACCATTCCTTTCTCATGAAGCCCTCAAAGAATTATACCAAAAATTGGGATTTTCTAGTAGAGCCAAAACACTAGAGTTATTCATGGCTACAAACACTCCATTTCCAAAGATGGATCCTCCATATCTTTCTTCTACTTTCCCTAATAGGACCCAACATATTGTCACTATATTTTTGTACTCGCTAGGATACCATTCGAATCAGTGGATAGATGAAGCAATAATAATTTTCCTGTCCATAATTTCATCAGAGTCCAAGCCTTCCATTATGTTTAACTTCAACCAATTCCTAGCTAATGCCATTCATGACCAATTTTTCAAATTTCATATAAAGGAAGTGTTTAAATACACTTCAGTCCTAGTTTACATGTTTGTATATTTTCAGGCAAGAAGGTTCAAGTTTACAATGTGGAAAGTTAATGAATACTCCCAACCTCAATTAGTCAATTTATGGAAAACCATGCTAATGAAGGAACAAAAGGATTACACCTACAAAATATTTGTTGAATCATTTGTGCATCCAGCACTAAGAATCCTCAACAACACAGTGGAACCAAGGATTAATGAAGAAATTAAGAATATCATGTAGTTATCAAACCAAGTAAGAACTGGAGACTAGTACTTGTACCAAAACTACACAGAGCTAAGAATTTATGGGTGTGATTTAGCCCCTTACAAGCTGTCAAAGTTCATCCCCATGGGGATATTTTCCCTGGAGTGCATCAGACATATGATTAATGCAGATGAGGTAAATTTTTATCTGCCAAAAAGAAGTCTCAATTTAGGATCAAGTTCCAAATTGGTCCTTTCATTTGCAATAGCAGAGCAGTAGGAGAGGAGGTTGATAGGATGCTGAAGGAGATGAAATTCACACACAGCATCACTTGGTCTTATGACCCATTGGCCATTATCTCAAATAAAAAGGTGGAAAACAAATCAACTCCATATATCCACACCCACGGGCCTGAAATTGAGTAATTCATGAACCAAACAGGGTGGGCAGCAAACACATTGTAGGAGGCTGAAGAGCAGGTGATTTCATCCTCAAGCATACAGACCCCTACTCCACAAGAAAAGTGGAATACAGAGGACAAAGATGACAGAGGAAAATAACAAGAGAAAGATGCAATAGGGAAAAAGCCAAGAGATGATTAGTCTACTTTGGAGACTGATACTTCTATCATAGAATTCAAAATGAAATACAGAAAGAGAGCAAGAATCCATATGGACATAGATCAAAACAAGGAAACAGAGCAACATATAGTCACAACCATCAGAGATTCTCTTATTTCATCTCTAGCAAGTGGCCAAACTATATTTTCTACTTCTTCAGCTACAATTCCATTTCAGTAGAAAACCCTTCAAACACCTACATCTACTGTTGCTACAGGGGAAAAGGAGGAAAACATTTATGACACCTTCAGAGAAATTAAAAGGAGGAATGAGATATTGAAGACCAACACCTACAAACAGTTTTGGAAGCAGAGAAACAATTCACAATGCAAGCTTTTATCATCCTTTGACTCAGAGAAAGGAAGGACGAGAATGGATTTCTCAGAAGCCCAAATTTCTCATCCAAAATTACCTGCAGATTTCAAGCATACTACTTTTGAATTTAATGTCAAATACATCCATATAATAGATTGGATGGAAATGCACAAGTAGATTGGAGAGATGATCTCCTCTCCACTGATAAGCATTGCAATGAGCATGTCTAAATTGCAGGTATCACTGGCTAACATTCAATCTCAGCTCAAGATGGAGAGTATTTCTTCCCTGGCAAAGGATACCAGAATTAAATCCTTGGAGGATGTAGTTGTGAAGATTGGATATGGTTCAACAAATGTAGAGGCAGTGGAAGAGATCCTGAAGAAGAATAACACTGACATATCATCCCTGAGAAAGAAACATAAAATTTCAGCTACTGAAGACCCTTTAACAAAGGAAATAGAAGAGAATTAAGCACAAAAATCATATATGATGAAGTTGATAATGGAGAAGTTAGCATAGTTGAAGAAAATGGAGACAGAGATGGAGAAATTGGTCAAGGAAAAATAAAATCAGCAGAAATGGCCATTTTTCCTTTGGATGATGTTCCTATTATAGTCATCCCTACAGCTACTCCAGAAACTACAAGCACATCAAGTGGGGCAGAACAGCTGGAAAAATCCATGGATAATATGACTATACAAATAGAGGAAATAAAAAATCTGGAAGCAGAAATCAATACCTTGAAGGATCTGAAGACAAGGTCTAACAATGCACATGAAATAGAAATACAGAGAGCTCAAAAGCATATTGAAATACTGATAAAGGAAAAGAGTGAAGCTTCCATTGCTCAAACCATTGGCCAAGAAAAAGAGATTATTTGGACAAGCATAATTGATTCTATGAATGAAATATGGCCTTGTATTCAAATCATATTTGAACAGAAAGAAATGATTGAACAGGTAAATGATGCCATAGAGAAAGCAACCAAGGAGCTTGTAGGGATGCTTGAGACAACAAATAACATTATCAGATTTTTAAATTCCAAGAACAGGTTCGAATTAAAGGCACTTGGAGTTGAGGACAGAACATCAACAATTCTAGAAGTCAAGAAGGTGCTTAATAAGAAAAGCTTGTTCACACAGTTAGAGGAAAAGTGTCACAATTTCGAATTCGCTGTCAGTAGATTCTTTAACAGAATCGAGCCACTGACCAAAAGAGGGTTACCCTCACTATTTGTAATAAATGATAAGCTTATGCCCAAACAAGACTATGTGAATAAGCTGAAAGATACTGCTAAGGACACAACCAAGTTTGCGGGGATTAAAGGATCAATGACTAGAAGAGCTTTCCTTGAAGCCATGGATAATTATATATTCATCCAGCATGAAATTAAACACATTTTTGTGTTGAGGCCAAGTTTTGTGAAGTTCACAGAGATAGATGAGATATACTAAAAGTTGATCAGAATCAAAATTCCAAATGAGCAACAAAGGGAAAAATTGTGTGACTACCAAGAAGGGTGAAAGCCAGCGCATTAGCATATCAACCAACTCAGCATATCAGCATCAGACCATCCAAATCTGTCAGCACATACCAGATCAAATCAAGCAGCAACGACCATATGTATAATAGGGCCAGATGTCAAATTTATTCCATCGTGTCCACTTCGTGGTCACACTAGTCAAATTTTAATTATTATTGTAATTAATAACAGATTTCCCATGTAGATGTGGAAATCAATGTAGAGATAGTTAAATATTGCATTCCTTCACAGTATCAGGGGTTGGACCCTAGATTGTAAAAACTTTTCTTTTGGAGCATTGTATTTTTGGAGCTGGAGCATCAATAATAAAAGACCTTTTGAAAGATCCTTGAGCTATATTTATCTGTTGATTTATTTTCTTTGTTGTGTTTAATGTTTTCCATTGTGTAATATTCCTAAATTAGCCATAAGCTAGTTGGAATATTAATTTTTATTTTTGCTTTCTTGTTTGATGAATGGGAGGATATGGAGATCCATAAATCTCCTTAATATGAATAAAATCAATTCCAATGTGAAAGTAAGACATATTGGCAGCTTAATTGAGCACCCTTGTGTGTGAAAAGGGGCTGGACCACCTTGACTGGGTCAACTTCGACCAAATCAACAACGTTTTCATGGAGTAGTGGCATTCATGATCGGACACCGCAGTTTTAGATGGAGAATCTTTGCATGGAAGTAGTGTCATAAATGAATGGGGCTTAGGGTTAGGAAGCTCAACAGTTATATAAGGAAGAGGATGGCAGCCATATTGATTATGTTGATTTTATTATATTTTGGAATATATGGTCTATTTATACATATAGCTTTCTTCAGCTGTTTAGCTAAGATTTCAGTGCTATTTAGCACAGGGTGTTCCTGATCGGGAATCCCACCTCTTTCCTTGAGAGGCCTCTTGGAAGAGTTTGCACTACATTCCACTATCAGGCATTTGGCCAAGGATTCAGTCTTAATTTATAGCGTAGTTCCTGTTGAGGATTTTGTGTTGTGTTTTAGGGCAGAAGTTGTGGAGGTTTGATTTGGGAGATTTCTAAGCTAGATCTCATTGGAGGGAGGTTTCTTTCTCTTTGGAGGCTAGTAAAGAAGGCACTGGAGCATCATTGATACATTTGGCACCATGCCATAGTGTTTTAATCCCCTACAGCATAGTTCCAGTCCATGACTGCATTATTTTAGTGAGTTGTTGCAGTGGGCAACCCAAAAAGGGTCGAAAATCCAAATTTATAATTTGGCCAAACCATTTCTGGGTTTCTTTGGGTGTTTTTAGTAGAATCCATGGTTAGAATCCCGAATTGTTCTGATCACCTCGAACAGCCTTCGGAACATGGTTCTTCTCCTTAGTATTATTAGTTTCCAGCAGTAGCTTCTTTACTGTATTTCAACCATCTTGTGGCTTGAGTGCATTCCTTTTGGAGCACTATTGTAATATTCCATATTTTCCTGCAATAAATTGGAATATTAACTTTTGCTATTTTCACTTAGGAGTGGAATAATTGGGTGAGAAAGCCCATTCACAATAAAAACATGGTCAGAATCCCTCTAGTATGAAAGAGGATCAGCCTTGGAACTAGATTTCACACCCTCATTTATGTTAGCAGAAGAGAAATCAAAGGCAATAGATTTATGTTGTCTACTTTTGATGGGTTATCTACAGCAAGAACTTGGGTGAGAAAGTTGGAAGCATTTTTCCTACTACATCCTGTAGCAAGGAAAGAAGTTGTTGAAATCTCAGTGCTACACTTGGAGGGTGAAGCCTATTTTTGGTGGTACAGCCACTTGAACCATGCAAGGGTGAATAATTTTGCAGATTTCACTCAAAGGTTAATCCAAGCCTTTGATGGAGAAATAACAAAGGAGGAAAATATCACACCACTTGAGGAGCTTTGTCTTAACGTTGTCACACTCATGGAGGAGCAGCCACATGCATCAACAGTTGAGGAAGCCAACACTTTGGAGGAAGGAACTCTTGCAGCCCTACAAGAAGTTCCCAAATATCATCAAGGTATGAAAATATTTCCACAATCTATTGTTCCAGCAAATTCTTTTGATAATTGTGGATATTTACTTTTACATGACCAAGGGTCAAATCCCACTGCTACTATAGAGCAGCTTGGTTTCACTGCACTGTGCAACATGGAAACGTTCAAGGAGGAAGAAAACCATCATTCTCATGACCCATTATTGGATTATACATCACACTTGAGTTTGGGTTTTGAAGAATTGAAGGAAGATGGTAGACATCTTGAAGTGAGAAACCCTTTCTCCTTTCAAGATGACACTTTCTCAATGAGCTCCTCTCAGCTCAAAGAGGAAATTCTACTTTCAACAGATCCAATACCTCATTGGTTTTGGAAGACTCTTGTTGAGAGGGAGGTCTCAAGGAGAGATCTCATTCGAGGTGCACTTCAACACACCATGGAGTGCAAAGTTTTTCTTCTTTTCTCATAGGAGCAGATAGAAGATGGAGGACATCTTAGGATGGATAACATCTCTCATTCTTGTGTTGGAAATTCCTTGAGCCATGCACATCATGATGGGAGGTTTTTTCCTACCACCTATTTGGGTCCTTATAGGGTCTCATTGATCCTTGAGGAGATTGCATTTCAAAATCCCATGAAGTGAAAAGACAGAGAATTGGATTGGAAGGATGGTAGCCCTCATGGGAGGAGTACCAAGATGAAGAGGAAGAGAAAGCATCCATAAGTGATGGAGTGGATGTGGTTGATGAGAAAGGATATAGGAGGCTACTTGCAAATATATGACATCAGGCAGTAGGAGGCTTGGCTGCTTCGATTACTCTTGAAAGAGTTTGGCCATCACTTGGCAAACACTCTTCCTAAGAGTAGGAGGATGGAGAAGAGATGGTAGGATACTTGCATAATTGGGCAGCATAGAGTATGGATGCATGGTGTTGATGTGATACTCATATCATTCATTTTGTCTTCATCACATGAGTTGTATTATGGAAGTATGGGGAGGCAGCACAATATTTTGTTGCTTTTCTTGTTCTTAGGAGAGCAAGAGCAGATTTTCTCTCACACTTGGCATAATGTTGCAAGAGGAGGAGATGGAATTATCTCCTTGGTATTTGATGATTTGGAAGCACTTCCATCTTTGGGAGTATTCCATATTTGTTGCAGCATTGTTAGAGGAGTCTTTGACAAGGAGCATGTCAAAGAACAGAGCATTGTATTGACAGGAGCTTATTTGCATGAGCTCACAGCGCTGTCACTTTAGAGCAGAGATTTATGGATGGAGTGTCCACAGGATTACTTCAATTTGGATGAAATTGGTGGAAAAGGAGGAGGTGATCATGATAGAGTCATGGATAGAGACATCTATCACTATGGCATACTATTCTTGACTTGGGTTTCCAAGCTTGAGGAGGATTATCTTTTTGCAGCACATGGGTCATTTTTCTTCATAGCATGCCAAAACACTATGGAGAACTCATTCATGAATCCATGTACCATCTTACTTACAGCATATGGTAATAAATTTGTTTATACATTCATTAATTTTCATACTCTTACCATTAATATGCAGTGCATTGCTTCACATGAGGGCAATCTTGTCACATTGCTCCATGATCATTGTTGGGTCAATTTACATGATGGAGGCAGCCATATTTTATGTGGCCTTGGGAAAATGTTTTATCATCACATGTATGTTCAATTTTTGCACTCAAACATGTACCTTATAAAGACATGCATGATTAACCATGTAAAAAGAAACATTTTGCCTTGTACTTTTCCCAAGCAGCAACTTGTAAAACTGCGTTGTACACACCTAGGAGACTATTGGTATCCTCAAGCACCACATGAAACCATCAGTATTTCCTTCATTCTTGTACTGATCATGTCTTCACTTGCTGATATTGGTTATATTCTTGTTGATATCATGATTGGGAGATTGACACATGAGTTGAATGTGTCCTTGAAGGGAGAAAACTCCCACATTTTCTGCACTACATGTTCTAATGGGAGCATGGGAGGAGATATGGCCACCACAACCACATGTTTTTTCTATTTTGAGGTGGACCATGAGGTTTATATTCATCCATTTTATAATCATGGGCAAGTATATGATCATGTATTGATAGCACATTCAGCCATTTACTATTCATTAGTAGGTGAGATGATTCGTGTATGCTACTTGCCATATTATTTTCTGAAGTTGCAGTGGATGGAATTGTGTTATATCCTCTTGAGATATTGTTTGTATTATGCATCATCATGAAAAATTTGCAGCAAAATTCTCATTGGGGTACTCTATGATGATCATGTCCTATTCATCATGGATGAAACATTTTGGGCCATCTTGTACTTCATTGTTGGAGGAGAACTCTTTGGCGGATTGTTCTTCACTTTGCCATTTGAGGGCAATACTTTTGCAGCCCAGGATCAGCACATACTCTACACTTATCATAAGTGGAGAGAAGGAAAGCTTGGGGTAGGCTATGAAGCTTACCATGTTCAGATTTTCAGCCCACCTTCATTTCCGGAGCTTGAGGTGGAAGGAGATATTCAGGAGTTGCCTTGTTGGGAGGTGACTCATTTATTTGGATGATCGCTTGGGGATGGAGGATCCACATGGGGAGGATGTTCCTCATCACATTTTTGACTCCATGCCTTGAGTGGAGACTTTCAAGTTCTATCCTTGCAGTTGCTTGAGGACAAGAAACATTTGGGAGTGGAGGACTGTAATATTCCAAATTTTTCCCGCAATAAATTGGAATATTAAATTTTGCTATTTTCACTTAGGAGTGGAATAATTGGGTGAGAAATCCCATTCACAATAAAAACATGGAAAAACTCCCTCTATTATGAAAGAGTATCAGCCTTGGAACTATATTTCACACCCTCATGTGTGAAAGGGGACATTTTGCAAAGAGGCTTGGTTAAGTTTGACCAAGTCAAACAGCGCAGAGGTATGAGGTGGAAAGCACCATATGGGACAGTGCAGAGAAAGAGGAGGGAATATTCCTTGAAGGAGGAAACCCTAATAGAGTGGGACCCATGGAGAGGGAGCTTTCATTGTATAAAAGGAGGGCAAGGTGACCATTGTTTCTCATGCATATTATTATTGATTTCATGTCTGCAATCCCAGTTGTTTAGCTGAGTTGCTGTGCTGCTTAGCACAAGGATTTCCTGCTTAGGAATCCTTCTCTTTTCTTGAGAAGCCTCTTTAAGGATTTGTACTAATTTGTCTCACATCTAGGCTTGAGGCCAAGCATCCTCCTCCAGGACATCGTTATTGCTGCAACAACATAATTTTGTGTTGCAATGTGTTGCAGTGAGAAGTCACAACACCTCTTCCATTGCTTGTTTTTCAAAGGGAGAGTCTTTCTTTCCTTTGGAGGATCATTTTGGAATCTATCAGAGCTTATTGAAGATCTTGGCACTTGGCCAAACCATTCTATTCCACCTACAGCGCAGTTACCCTCTTAGACTACGTTATTTTCATGGAGCACTTGCGGTGGGGGATTACAGGTTTATTGTAGGGTGAGATCTCAAGTCTAAGGATCAGCCTTACACTTTGGAGATCCCTTGGAGGAGTTCTACTTTAGATTTATTATCATCTTCAGCCTTCTCTATTTAGTTCCATATTTGAGTTGTAGCTGCTGTACATAAACTCCGACATTTTTTCCATTTTGTATATTTCAGCCAATCCTTTGGAGGATTGATGTATTATTGTTTCTAAGGGTTAGAGCTTTGCTCCCCTATTGTATTTGAGCCATATATTGTCATATATTTATGTTATTATGAAATATGGAGCAGTACCTCTTATAAACTACGTCCTCTTAGCCTGGGTTTATGCAGAAATATCAGTGGTCTTGTATTTCATGTACATGTCTTGTTGAGGCTTGCATTGCCTTTTCTTGAGTGGATGTTTCCTCAATAACTTGTGCTCTTTTTGCTGCTATAAAATTATTTTTTAGCTATTTATATATTCTTTTCTCACAGCTCATAAAATAACACTGTTAATCTATTGTATGTTCATACATTTGTTGCAGTCCCTCATCGGGCACTTTTGAGGACATCTAGTAGTGTGAGATTTGTTTAACCACTCTAGAAGGATTTGTTTGGAGCATCCTCTTGGATTCAGGTCTTAGATGCATTGATCTAAGGGATCCAGGTCTTGAGTTCAATTCCTGTAGCAGCCATTATTGGAAAATGCGTTTTCCAGTCATGCCTTGCTAGCTGATCCAGATTTGGAATATTACAACTATGTACATTCATATTTGTCATTGTTTATAATGATATGACTCAGTTGTTTCTTCTCATAGTTATAATGTCTTGATGTAAATTTCAGTTGCAGCATATTTCTAGCATTTTCCATATTTTAGTGCTATATTCTTGTTTTTCTTTATTTGGAATGATGCATATGTTCTATTTTCCTTTCTTTTCCATTTTGGAATATTACAAACTTTTATTTCTTTCAGTGCATCATTTAAATATGATTGTAAAGCAAAAATATGAAGATTAAGATTTGTTGTTAGAGCACCTTATTTCTGGCTATGTTTACAATATGAATGTTTTTCTTCTGAAGTCTTGTTAAGAAATACTTAATTTCTTTTTAATCATTATTGAATTCACTTTTTCTATGATCTCATAATTCATTATGATGTAAGATCTAGTAAATGTATTTAGTTTTCCTTGTGAATTCTCTTGAAAATTTGATGCAACAACCTAGCCTTTTATGACTCCATAGCCCAATGGAATTAGTTTAAGTGGATCTTCTAATCCATGCAAACAATAAATAAAAAAGAAACCCCTACAATCATTATAACTAGCCTAAAATCATATTCATAAAACAGAGCTAAATCTAAAGAGAGATCCCTCTCTGAGTCTAGGAGGGCTAGATCCTAGGCTCCAAAGTGGTTTTGATGTTGTCCTATATAATTATTCTTGCCAATATTAAAATTATAGAATGATAACATAGTGGCGACCATAATGGGGACTAACTGAAAAACTTGGCTTTTCATTCGAATTCAGAAACCTTGGTTAAAAGAATTGTATGATAGAAGTATTTCTAAGATTGGTTTCTTTCATTTTTTGAAAATAATCGGTTTGTTTTTGCTTCAGATCTGAATTTTGGATCCTAAAAGAATCTCTACTAGATCCCATCCTAATCCAAATACTCCTCCAATAGTCGACAATCCTGAGAATATTTTAAGAAAAACTCCTAGAACTGAGAGCCAAACAAGTAACATATTTCTTCACAAAGAAAATTCCCTCCCTAAAAACTTTGTCACTTTACAAGACATTTCGTTTTATTTACACTTTGAACAAGGTTTTTTCAGGACTAAATCTAAGAATTGGATAGACCATAAAGTATTTGATCCATCTATTTTACAACAAAGTCCAGTGAGAGAAGCTTATTCACAAAGTAAATATGATCTTCAGCTTCTCTGGGATTTTGACACTCTCCAAGTTTTGGTAATAGAGTTTACTTTGACTATTGATGATGCTTACCTTCAACAATATGTGGCATTAACTGCATTAACCATAGAAGCTTCTTCTATTTCCCCTCAAATTGCCCATCTTAATTCAACTAGTCCTACTTCTTCCATCATCCCCACCACTTCTTTTATCCTTCCTCATAAGAGTACTCAAACCTCTACAGATACATCTTCTCCCATCATCCATCCTTCCTCATCTACTGTCCACCTTCCTCCACCACCTCCATCGATCATGGCAGCCAGATATGCACCATTGGTGTTGCTAGCACCTTTGGCATCTATGCCATAGGATTACCAGTCTAAAATTACACTATATGATGGAACTGGTCTTGTAACCTCCCAACAACATGTTGAAAAAATGAATGATTGTTTTGACCTTCAATAGGTAGATGAAGAAAGTTTTAAGTTAAGAATGTTTGCTCGGAGTCTTAGTGGAGAAGTTAGGAAATGGTTTAAACCTTTACCTGCAAATAGTATCAATGACATCCCTGCATTTCATAAAAAATTCCTCAATAGGTGGGAAGTAAAAAAGAACCATCTTCAAATTTTATCTGAATATGAAAATATTAGAAGGGCCCTAGCTGAAAGTGTTCAAGATTATTGCACCCAATTTAACAATTTATATAATGTAATACCTGCTCATATAAAACCACCACAAGGTTTAGCCTTGGTTAAATTCCCAGATGGTTTTGAACCAGAAATGTCTTATCAGCTAAGGGGAAATAAAATCAACCACAGTAGAGGAAATGTAGAGGGATGCAGTGAGTGTAGAAGCCAACCTGTTAGCAAAAAGAGTTAGAATTAGAACTAAAAGGAGAGTTGACATAAGAGAATAACCTTCAAATTCCACATCTAATGCTAAAATTGACTCATTTCTTAGGACTATGGAGATAATGATGGAGAGGATTAACTTAAATGAGAGAAATATTCCCAGAGAAAATCAACCAACTCCCCAAAACAAAAATCAAAATCCTGGAAGAAACCCTCCTCAGATAAGACAAAAAGAGAAAAGAGGTCCTGATCAGAAAATTAGGCCTCCATTCCAAGAGAATTATGCTGATAAGGATGAAGGAGTAGTTGAGGAAGTAGAAGAAAATTGGATAAATGTGATGGGAATTAATGAACATGACTATGTTTTTCTCACTCAAGAAGAACAAGAATTATTTTCAATAACTTAGACAGAGTTAGAATATGAAGAATCTGATGATTATAAACAAGGATTTGAGAATGCTATCATGGAGGTTCATAGATAGTATAACCTTAGAAGAAAGAAAAAATCTGATAATTCCAACAAAAATAATTCTGAAAACTCTGCAAAAAAGGTTTTTGAACCCGATCTCAACAAGACAGCAGAAATTTCAAAGAAAAGTGGAAATAATTTAGAAAATAATAACACATAAAACATTACTAGGAGAATAGTTGATACCCCCACCAAAATTTCTCAAACCGATATTCCTAGTACAAGTAAACAAACTGAATTTACCTAAAAAGTAGTGGCTGAAAGAACTGATTTTTCAAATCTGCTTAAACTTCAAACACCATTCAACATTGAGAATGAACTTGCTAAACTAAAAATATCTATTCCTCTCACTGAATTGATAAACAAGAATGTGTGTAAGTCTCGGGTCCTAAATGTACTAAACATAGGGGAGATTACTGATACTGTTAATTTAAGTGATGATTAGCCTAAACTTTTGTTTGGGCCATAAGTTAATGGTAAACCCCAAGAAGGAAGTGTCCCTCCATTTTATCTTAGTCTTAATGTTCATGACAAAATTCTCCATAATGCCATGTTGGATTCAGGTGCATCACGTAATCTTATGCCAAAGGTTGTTATGGAGAAGCTTGGTCTGGAAATTACTAGACCTTACAAATATTTGTACTCATTTGATTCTAGCAAAGTTAGATGTCTAGGTCTTACTAAATTTCTTTGTGTCACTTTAACTCAGATACCTGCAAATATTCTAGTGATGGATATAGTAGTAGCTAACATCCCTCCTAAGTATGGCATGCTTTTATCATGCTCATGGGGAGAAAAGTTACAAGGGACCCTTCAAATGGATATGAATTATGCTACAATACCGGTGTTTGGTTAAGAAATAAGACTGTATAGGGAAACCTTAATGAAGTACATGGTGAGTAGTCAAGAAAAATCACACAACTATCCTCTGTACTCTGTCCATACTGACCTTGACTCCTTCATTCTTTATAATGATGGAGACATGGTTTCATAGGTTACCCATGCAGAAAATAATTTTAAAGAAAAAAATGACTGTCAAATACAAAGTGTACAACAAGATCCTGAAAATGAACCCCTTTTGAAAATGAGTTTTGATGGCTCATGTGGAAAAGAAGGCTCAGGAGTAGGTATTTGGGTATATAACGCAAGGAAAAATCGTGCACAAGGTCACTCATACAAGCTAAATTTTCAGTGCACCAACAACATAGAATAATATGAAGCCCTACTCTTAGGATTACAATTGTTAAAAACATTAGGAGCTAAGAGGATTTATGTCCATGGTGATTATAAATTAGTCATAAAACAAATAAAAGTACAATACACTGCAAAAAATCCTAGGTTGAGAGCATACAGAAATGTTGTACTTGATTTCTTAGGAACATTTGAAGAATATGATTTAGTAGTTATCCCCAGAAACCAAAATATCCTAGCAAATGGTTTAGCCTTTTCAGCAAGCACATGTCAGTTGCCTCACCCAAATAGATAATACACAATAAAGGTTAACCATAGTCCATTTGTGCCTGATAACATGAGATACTAGCAAGTATTCGGTAGTGACAACAAATTGAGAGTTTATTACAATCAAAAGATGAATTTGAGGATGAAAATATAGACTTAGATTGTGAAGAAGACAGACACTCTGATGTACAAATTAGTGTAGAAAAATAGTCTACTATTTATGATATAAATATTTCAGCAAATAAAAATGTTCATAAAACTGAAATACATAAAGACCCAGAAAAATATGAATTCAAATTAATTCAACTCAAGGATAATACCCTACCTAGAGGGCTTCTCCCTTTAGAAGAACTATTTGACTTTAATGACGTGGCCAAGAAACCAGAAATGGAACCAACAAGGAAAAACATTGAAGAGTGTAACATAGGCACTGAACAAAGCCCCAAATTTTTAAAATTGTCAAAAGCACTGCCTATAGTTATGAAACAAAGGTATATAGCTCCATTTAAGGAATTCATAGTTGTATTTTCTTGGAGCTATGAATACTTAACAGCTTATGATACTAGCATCATACAACACAAAATTCCAATCAAGGAGGATAAAAAACCTTTTAAACAAAAACTACGTAGAATAAATCATGTCTTAATGCCTTTGGTTGAGAAAGAAATCAAGAAAATGTATGAATCCAAAATCATAGTTCCACTTAGATATTCTAATGGGTATCCAAAATTGTTCCTACAAGAAAGAAAAAAGGTGAAATCAGGCTTCGCATTGACTTTACGAATCTGAACAAATTATCCCTTAAGGAAAACTACCCTTTACCAAAAATGGATCATATATTGTAGAGTGTAGTAGGCTCTAGTAGGCTTTCTTTGTTATATGGCTTTTCAAGTTATAATCAAGTTTTAGTGCATCCTGATGATTAAGACAAAACAACCTTTATTACTCCTTGGGGGACATTTATGTATGTGAAAATGCCCTTTGGATTAATGAATGTTGCTGCTACTTTTCAAAGAACCATGGACATTGCTTTTGCAGATGAAATTGGTCATTTCATTGTGATCTACCTTGATGACATTACTATATCTTCAAAAATTGATGAAGAGCACTTGGCACATCTAAGAAAAGTTTTTGAAAAATGTAGAAATTTTGGAATTTCCTTAAATCCCAAGAAAACATTGTTTGGTCTTGAAGAAGGAAAGCTTCTATATCACATTATTTCTTAAGATGGGATTGGAATTGATCCTAGTGGGAATGATGGTATACTCAAAATTATTCATCCTAGGAATCTCAAAGAACTTCAATCTTTCATTGGTAAAATCAAATTTTAAAGGAGATTTATACCTAATCTTGTAGAACTTTTGAGAAATATAACCAACATGCTTAAAAAATATTCAGAAATTAAATGGAACATTGAAGCTAAATTTGATTTAGTCAAACAAGCATTGACAAAAGCTCCAATCCTAACCAGCCCAGATTTTACCA
This sequence comes from Pinus albicaulis, assembly GCA_034641835.2. Classification (NCBI taxonomy): domain Eukaryota; kingdom Viridiplantae; phylum Streptophyta; class Pinopsida; order Pinales; family Pinaceae; genus Pinus; species Pinus albicaulis. The sequence continues at coordinate 1,195,815,661 of CM076578.1, read as the reverse complement.
AATACTTCATAGTTTTTTCTTTTGCATCCGAACATACTATTGCAGCTGTATTATTGCAAAAAAATAGTGAAGGACATGAACAACCAATAGAATTTTTTAGTAAATCCTTGAGAGATGCATCTTTAAAATACAACATCATGGAAAAACATGATTTTTCTTTGGTTAAATAATTAAATTATTTCAGAGTTTATACATCCACATATTATTGCTTATGTGCCCAATGTAGTAGTCAAATACATTTTAACACAGAATGGTCTTGACGGAAAGAGAGGCAAATGGATTGATGTTATTTTGGAATATGATGTGGAAATCAAACCTACCAAATTGATTAAAGGGCAAGGATTAGCCAAATTGATGGTTGTATCAAATTTTCATGCACTAGACATTAACATGGTTTATTCATTGGATGATCAAGAGGAACTGGCGACTCCATAAATTGATGAAGAATTCCTAAATTCTCCCTGGTATGCAGATATCTTATATGTTTTATTTAATTTGAATGCTCCTCCTGGTTTGTCCAAAACTAAAGCAAGCCTTTTATAAAATTGAAAGTTGTCAAATTCTGCATTTTAGAAAATGTCTTATATTGGAAATGTGTTGGAGGTATTTTACTCAAATGTTTGCTAAAAGGTGATGCAGATAAAGTTATGAAGGAATTCCATGAAGGTGAGTGGTGGCCATATTCATTGGAAAACCACTTCCAATAAGATTCTTAGAGTTGGTTTCTATTGGCCTATCCTTTTTCCTGACATCCATAAGATGGTAACTGCTTGTCACAAATGCCAAATTTTTGAAGGAAAGAGAAAATTGTTGCCCTTGCCCTTAAATCCCATTTCTGTTGAGAGCCTTTTCCAACAATGGGGATTATATTTCATTGGAGAAATTCATGCCCCATCCTCTGCCAAACATAAATGGATTCTTACTACCACAAACTACATTACCAAATGGATAGAAGCCACTCCTTCTAGAAATTCCACTGATTCTGTCATTATTAAATTCCTTGAAACAAACATCCTTTCTAGATTTGGTTGTCCTAGAAAACTCATCACTGATAATTCTACAGCCTTCAAGTACAAGAAAATGGTTGATTTTTGTCATAGGTATCATATAACTTTGGGAGATTCAACAATCTATTACCCTCAGGGTAATGGATTGGATGAATCTTCAAACAAAACTTTGGTGAATATCACCAAAAATCTATTGGAAGATAACAAAAAATCATGGCATAACAAGTTGGTCAATGCACTTTGGAATGATAGAATTACTATCAAAAAATCAATTGCCATGTCTCCATACCAATTGGTCTATGGCATGGATGCAGTTTTTCCATCCTCTTTAGGACTTCCAGTCTTGAAGATCATTTAGGAGATACAAGTTGAACCAAATGATATACAAAGAAGGATCAATCAAACTAGTCAGTTGCAACAGTCCAGAGAGGAATTTTATAATAAAACTCAAGTGATTCAAGAAAATATCAAAAATATTTTTGATAAAATAAAAAAGGCTAATGATTTTAATCTAGGAGACAAAGTTTTTAAATGGGATTATAGAAGAGAATACAAAGGTAAACATGGAAAATTTCACAACCTGTGGCAAGGGCCATACATTATTGATGCTTTCATAGGAAACAATGCATATTTCCTTAAGGAGTTGGATGGAACAGAGATACCTTGAGGTGTTGTCAATGGCAGGATGCTAGAAAATTATTTCTCTTAAAAATAAATGTTGGTCTTTCATCATTGTAAATACCACAGTTTTACAGTTTATGATTTGAATAATTCATCAATAAAGGCTAAAGCCCATGGAGAAGGCCCTAAGCCTGGTTTGATGAGCTGTCATAAAACAGAAAAAGAAATCAGATGGATTTTTTTTCATAAAATGGAGCACTCAAGGCTACTGGTCTTATGTTCTTGACACTTCACTTGTAGAAGTGCCATCCCCAGCTGGAGCCACTGTTAGGGTCCTATAAATTATAGGATCTCAAGGTGATTGAGTATTTCATAAGTTGCAATTTCATATTGGGTATGATTTTCAATATTCAAAATATTTCCAAAATATATATATATATATATATATATATATATATATATATATATATATATATATATATATATATATATATATATATATATATATATATATATATATATATATATATATGAAAAAAGAAAAGAAAAGGGGGTATATTGAAAAGGGAGAAAAGAAAAAAGAAATAAACCCCCCCCAAAGAAAAGAATAATATTGAAAGTGTTGCAAATCAAAATGGCACTTCTAATTAGATTAGTTTGTTTAATAATAAAGTCTAAGCATGATTGAACAATTTTAAATTTTTGTTGATAGGTTAGAAAATAAGGATTTTCCAAATCGTTTAAACTTGGCATATCAGGAGCCAGGAGGAAATAAAATTGACTCAACAGTTTAATCTGAGTCAATGGAAGGGATAAGAGATAGATGTAGGTTAGATTTTTATTAAAAAAAAATATTGATTTGGGTCTGCAAGCCTAAATGTGCCCTGCAAAGTAATCAAAAAATGTTAGAATAGTGAAAGGGGTAGGTAGAAGTGAAAGAAGAAAAATAAAGCTAAAAATTACATGAGATTTGTCCTAAGACATCATTTAAAGGATTTCACGTATTTCCTGGTTAAAAAGGAAAAAATCAAACGAAAAAGGTGTTTTTTCCTAAGGTTAATGAATTAATACTTTATTAAATATATTTTGACATATCATATGTCATATTATAATATCTGAAGTCTCAAACTATACCCCCGCTTGATATTCATTTACTCGACCCCAACATCCACTCACATCCCATCATCGATTAACCTTCCATATCTTTCCACCTCATCTCCGCTCCCTCCATCTCATCCAACGACCCACGATCATTTCCGCCCCCCCCCTCATCCTCCGAAAGTTAACGTCTGGGGGGTTCTAAAATGGGTATTTTCCCAAACCATCCCATCTACTACGTGTCTGGCGCACATTTTTTCACACCCCCCCCCCCCCACTCTATACCTCTTACCATTCAAGACCCCCTACGAAAAGTGGTTTTCCTCCATTGCTAAACTGTGCCACTAACCATTATATCCCCTCCACACTCATTGTGCCACGATGACTACCCTTGTCACCTTCGTCCAATCACCTAAACTCTCGCTTATAGGTCTGTTACGCATTTAATTGACTAAGTTGTTATCCAACAGGTCTATGCCATGTCAACGGTATTCCTGTCACCCTACAAAACTAAATTTCCCTCTTGTTTCAAATTTTACACTACTTCCATGTTTCTTTTGTAATAGGTGATCATAGTTAAGGTTTTTCAGAGCAAAATAAGGCGCAGGAAAAATATTTTCAATTGTCTACAAAATTAGCAAAGTTCCCCTTCTTCAATTCCTTTTTCTCCTAGGTCCCCTACTGATTCAAGCACACCTCCCTTTATTTTCCCCCTCTTCTTCTAATCCCCTTCTGTGCATTTGAAATTAATTTCTTTCTCAGTGAGAAATTATGCCTCCAAAGAAGGAGTAGCAGACATTTAACCCAATGGTTCAGCCTCATGTGGACCTGGATCATGTGGCTATGGCTGACAGAGACTTCAAAATACATGAAAATGATTCAGAATTTGATCTGTTTGATGTTTTCTGTTGGCTAGAAGACAAGCTCACCGATGAATTCAATGATATAGGGCTGTGGGAGATTAAAGTACCCTATTATATATTCCCAAAAACCCACAGTTTCCCTGATTTTGTTAGAAAATTTCATGTTTTCTATGATATAAACCAGAGACCTGTTGTAGCATCCATAGGAGAAGTTCTCTTTACCATCAGTTCCTAGTCCATCATGCAAATTATGAAAGCTCATGTCATTGAAGAAACCATTCCTTTCTCTTATAAAGCCCTTAAAGAATTATACCAAAAATTGGATTTTGCAAGCAGAGCCAAAACACTAGAGTTATTCATGGCTACAGACACTCCATTGCCAAAGAATAATCCTCCATATCTTTCTTCTACTTTCCCTGATAGGACCCAACATATTTTCATTGTCCTTTCATACTTGCTAGAATACCATTCAGATCAGTGGATATATGAGGCAATGATAGGTTTCCTGTCCAAACTTTCATCAGAGTCCAAGCCTTCCATTATATTTAACTTTAGTCAATTCCTAGTTGATGCCACTCCTGAAAAAAATTTCAAATTTCATACAGAGGAAGTGTTTGAATACACTTCAGTCCTACTTTACATTTTTGTATATTTTCAGGAAAGCATGTTCAAGTTTACAATGAGGAAAGTTAATGAATACTCCCAACCTCAATCAGTCATTTTCTAGACAACCGTGCTAATGAAGGAACAAAATGATTACACATACAAAAGATTTGTTGAATAATTTGTGCATCCAGAAATGAACATCCTCAGCAGCATAGTGGAACTAAGGTTTAATGAAGAAATTAAGAATATCATGCATTTATCATACCAAGTATGAGCTGGAGACTAATACTTGTACCAGAATGTAATATTCCAAAAATTGCATGCACCAAATTGGAATATTATTTTTTTCTTATATCATCTAGGAGGTCAATAAAATGGGTAAAGAGGCCCATTAATAGGAATAAATCCCTCATAGTGTGAAACGGGTCTATGGAGTAGCTTTATTTTTCACCTTCCAGTGTGAAAAGGGGTAAATGCATGAGGACAAGGTCAAGTTTGACCAAGTCAACAACACTGCCTAAGAGGGTGTGGATTGCTTGGGAAGACGACACAGTTTTAGAGGAGGAAGATAATTTGTGGAATAAACCTTGATGTGTGGGGTCCAAGGCAAAGAGACATTCACTTGCATAAAAGGAGGAAGAGGCAGCCATAGAGAGACATGTTTGAGTATTTGATTATTGGTCTTGTAGACTATTTGCAGTCTCCAGCTGTTTAGCTGAGTTGCAGTGTTGTTTAGCACGAAGGATTCCTGTTTAGGATTCCTTCCCCTTCTTGAGAGGCCTCTTGAAGGATTGCACTTCATTTATGCACATCTAGGCTCAAGGCCAAAGCCACTCCTTTCAGTCACAGCATTATTTCTGCTGAAGTATAACGTTGTGTTGTAGGGTGTTGCAGTGGAGGGTTCCACAACACTATTCCTTGGCTCATCTTTCAGAGGAGGGAGCTTCTATTCCTTGGGAAGGTTAGTGAGGAAGGTTTCCAGAGTTTATTTTCATACCTTGGCATCAGGCCAAGCATCTGCCATCACCAGCAACGCAGTCCCTTCTCTAGACTGCGTTATTTCAGTGAGTATCTGCAGTGGGGGTTTGCACCACTATCTCGGAGGGTGAGATCTTTAGTGCTAGGATCAGCCTTGAACTTGGTGGATCCATTGGAGGAGGTTTGCTTCATATTGGACATATTATTTAGAAATATCCATTCATTCTAGTTTTGAGTTGCAGATGCTACCTGTAATGTTCCCAATTTTTCATGGAGAAAATTGGAACATTAATTTTGCCATTTTCACATAGGAGATAAATAAAATGGGTAGGAGACCCATTTCTTCCTTGAATAGAGAATAAAATACTCTTGGCATGAGGGATGATCACTTTTGGAGCTTGATTTCACACCTCCGTGTGTGAAAGGGGGTTTTTGCAAGAAGGCTAGGTCAAGTTGACCACGTCAAACTGCGCAGTAGCATGAGGTGGAGAGCACATTGTGGGCTAGCGCAGTGGGATAAGAAGGGAAGCTTCTAGAGGAAGGAAACCTTAATGAGTGGGGTACATTGAGAGGGAGCTCACATTGTTTAAAAGGAGGGAAAGGCTATCATTGCAAATCATCTTGAGTATTACTCATCTTTGGTTCGGTGGACTTGCAGCAACATCTTGCTGGTTAGCAAGAATTGCCGAGGGAATTCCTGTTTAGGATTTCCTTTCCTTATTGAGTAGCTCTTGGAGGATTTCACTCTATTCGCCATATTCAGACTTTGAGGTCAAGCACCATCTATCTTCATCAGTGCAGTTTCAACTGGAGATTGTGCATTATTGCTGGGTGTTGCTGGGGATATTTTCTACAACACCATCCTTGGCTTGTTTTTTAGAGGAGGGAGCTTACATCTCTTTGGGAGATCAGAAAAGGTGGTTTATGAGCTTATTCCATCATATTTGGCATCAAGCCAACCACTTTCCATCATATGCAGCGCATTTCCTCTCTTAGATAGCATTATTCTTGGAGAGCATTTGCTGTGAGGGGTTTGCAGATAGTTGGAGGGTGAAATATTAGGTGAAAGAATCAGTCTTTCACTTCAGATTTCTCATTGGAGGAGGCCATTTAAGATTGAGGATCTCATTCAGCCATTTCCTCCTATTTTTTTTATGAGTTTCTGCTGCCCAGCAACTCTGGCATTATTGTATTTTTCCATTTTGTACATGTATTGTAGTCAATCCTTCTAAGGATTGTTGTACTAGTGTTTTCAGAGGTTGAGAGCTTTCTCCCCCTTATTTCTTTAGCTATCATTGCTATATATTTATATTTCCATTTTATATGATGCAGTTTCTCCATATGACTGCGCAGTTTCAACCATGGTTTTGTTCATGTAGCAATGTACTTTCATTTTCATGTACAAGATTCATTAAGGCCTTCATTGCCTAACTTGAGAGATTGAATCCTCAAGTATTGTACTCTTTGCTGCTGCAATACACATTTATTGGCTATTGTATCTTCATATGTGCAGGCTCATGACGCAGTAAACCCATTGTATGTTCATACATTGTTGCAACCCTTTTCCTTGGGAAATTCCTGAGGAATGAATTTCACATATCTATAGACAGAGTTTGTGAAGGGCCAGGTAGCCTCTGGATCTCACCCTTCCTTGTGAAGGTGACATATCCAGAAAATTCCCCCACAGTCTATCTTTGGAATAGACTTGTGATATTTCATAAAAATGAATATTGCTGGAGCTCCAACTTTAGAATATCTTGAGATATTCTCATTGTTGTAGCAAGTTCCTGAAAAAGGAACATTACACTACCCTACAACTCCGACATTTCTGCAGATTTTCCATTTGTATACATATTTCAGCCAATCCTTCTAAGGATTATTGTACTATTATTTTCAGGGGTTGAGAGCTTTCTCCCCCACATTTCTTGAGCTGATATTGTCATATCATTGTATAACCATTTTGCATGTTGCGGTGTCTCATATAAACTGCGCAGTCATAGCTGGGCACTCTTGTGTAGCAGTGTTTGTCATCATTTATGTACTTGTTTCTTGAGGCTGATCATTGCCTCTCTTGAGTAGCTTTTTCCTCAAGATATTGTATACATGTTTTGTTGATATGATCTAATAATATGGCTATGAGTTCTTTTTACATTTTCTGAAGTTGATGCAACCCTGCTCTTTCATTATTGTGTTTCATATCGCTAGATCTCCACATTTGGAATATATTAAGATGTTCCCGATGGTGTAGAAATTCCCTATTTTGGGATATTATAGTGGTATCAGAGCTACAATCTTGGCTCAGCCTATGAGTCTCATCCAAAGGAGAGGATGAGCTTATCTCATCATATTTTAGATCCATGAAGAACCTCCTCAAGGAGGAGAAGCAGATAAAAGAGGAAGGACCCTGCACTTCCTATTCTCATTGGGAAGGAAACAGAGAGATGAGAAGGAAGAGGACTCCATGTTCTGGAGGATAAAAAGGGGATAATCTTACAAAGATTCTTCCTCAATCTATACAAAACATTCATGAAGATTTCAAGAAGATCAGGAAGGAGATGTATGAAGAATCTCCAAGAGGGTTTGAATCTAAAGCAAACTCTAGATTTTCATATGAGGAGTGTGAGCAAGCAGCCACACACCCTAACACACAGCACAGTCACATGCCCTGTTAGGTCCCTATATTACTAGTATAGTCCCTTATTGTTGTTAGTGTAACCCCCTCATTCTTATTATTGTACCCTTGTAACCCCCATATTGTTATTATTGTGCCCTTAAATTATTATTGTTAGGTCGGCTAGGATTACATTGTGGCCCTATGGACTCCTATATATAGAAAGGAGGTTTTGTAATTTGTATCATCCAAGAAATGTTCATTCATGTCATGTATTGGAGGTTTCCCCCTCGAAGTGGATTATTTCTAAGGCATTGATATCTCTTTTCTTCTATTTCTGGAGCTGGTTTCACAACATTTGGTATCAGAGCTTTGGATTCTAGGGTTTCGCTACCCTAAACAGGTCATCTTGGAATTTTCGCTATAAATTTTTTTTCTACGAAGGTTTAGAAGCTAAAATTTTGATAGTGCGAAGTTGAAATCCTGAGGAACATCGTCGCAAAATTTCAGAGCTTGGTTCACAATATTTTTGGAGATATGATTTGTGGAATTTAGGGCTTTTTGCAGGCTCCTCAATTTAACCTAAACACGTTATCGTGGAATTTGCGCTATAACTTTTGTTCTACAAAGTTTCAGAAGCTGAAATTTTTAGAGAGCAAAGCCACAATCCTGAGAAACATCATCGTGAAATTTCATAGCTTGGTTCATAATATTTTTGGAGATATGATCTATGGAAGTTAGGTCTTTTTCAGGCTCCCGAATTTCATCTCAAAGAGGTTATCATGGGAAAACCTTCATAACTCTCTCTCTGAGCATCAGATTAGAATTCTATAAAAAGTGGCCGCAAGTACATGGACTGTAGTTTCGTGTCTATAAATTTCAAAGCCAAAGGAGGAAATAGTGACACATGGCAAGTCATACAATTTTGCTATACTGAACCAGTCCATAATTGGGTCATTGTGGGAGATTGGACATAACTTTGCCTTGCAGAATCCAAATCAGGTCAGACCTGTGGCATTATAAAGAAGATTCAGAGGGTGACTTCGGGGCCAAATTTTAGATATTGAAGATCTAAAATCACAGAGATAATTCAGTTTCAATATCGAGCTCCTCAAAATCAAGAAAAAGGTGTGTATTTTTTTTCAAATTGCGTAAGTCTTGTTTGAAAAATCAGTTCTAGTTAATTCCAAAGGCCTATTGAACATAGCTGTCAGTATTGGGTTCTAAAATGCCTCCTAAAAAGAATTCAACACCCATTAAGCCTTCAAAAGGCTCTACTATGACTCATGAAGATGAAGAAATGCAACATGAGATATCAAAAGTCCATGAGCAAGTGCACCAAATTTCGCTATTGCAAAGAGCAACAAAAAATGAAATGGAAGTTGTGAAGAAAGGCATGGAAACTGAGATAGATGGTTTGAAGAAAGGCGTGGAAGCTAAGATGAATGGTTTGGAAGCTAAGATGGATGGCATGGAAGTTGGCATGGAAGCTAAGATGGATGACATGGAAGCTAAGATCGATGAAAAAATGGAAAACATGAAGAATGATATAAAAGCATACATGGAAGGTTTGATAAAGTTAATACAACAAATTTTTCCTAATGGTGAAAAGATAGTAGAGGAAACTCATGATGAGAACAAAATAAATGATAATCGTGATTTCATAAACTCTAATGTTGGAAGGAAGAACAACCATATTCCAAAGATGGATATGAGGAAGTTTGATGGCAAGGATCCCATAACATGGATACTACAGATGGAGCAATGTTTTGATCTCAATAATGTGCAAAACACACAAAAGGTATGCATTGCAACTTTACATCTAGAAAAAAATATATTTGTATGGTATCGATGGCTTCGCTCCCATAAAAAAATTGTCACTTGGTCAATTTTTACGGAGGAAATGATAGCACATTATGAGGATACAAAGAGAAACACCTTCTTTAGCCAATTGATAAATCTCAAACAAAATTGTTTAGTAGGGGAGCACATTCAGGACTTATAAAAATTGAATATAAGGGTAACTGATATTACAGAGGAACAGTGGATTGATCTCTTCATATTTACTTTAAAGGATAACATCCAACATGAAGTTCGGGTTTTGGAACCTGTTTCATTGGAGAAGGCATTCAAGTTGGCAAGAAAAATTGAATGTAAAATTATGGCGACAAGGAAGCCTACCACTCACTTCTATAAAGAGGGAAGTGTTGCTACTCCTAGATTTCAACAACCGACAAGGTTGACACCACAAAAATTAGAAGAAAAAAGAGAAAAGGGGATTTGCTACAGTTGTGATAGCAAATACACTAAAGGTCATAAGTGTGCTAAGAAGAAATTATTTTACATAGATTGTGAAGAGGAAGAAGAAAATGAACAGGAAGAGGATATACACCAAGAACCAACCCTAGAAAAGGAAGAAATAAGTCCGACCATATCGTGTAATGCATTGGCAGGAATTACCGCTCCTCAAACTCTCAAGATAGAAGGACATATCAAGAAGAAAAAGGTAATGGTGTTGATTGATTCAGGTAGTACCCATAATTTTATTCATTGTAAGGTAGCCAAGGAATTCAATTGTTTCCTATACTCAGCACCAGAATGTCAAGTGATGGTTTCAAATGGAGGAAATATAAATTGCTCTAGAAAATGCCATAATATCAAGCTATCCATGGGGGAATATGTATTGAATAGTCCAATGCTTTCCATCCCAATGGGAGGTGTTGATTTCGTACTAGGAGTACAAAGGTTACAATATTTGGGGATGGTAGCTTTTAATTTTCAAGAACTTTTCTTGAAATTCATTTTGGAAGGAAATGAAATCAAATTACGGGGTATCACAGGGAAGCCAAGAGAGATAATAAACTCTAATGTCATGACAAAGCTTCTGAATAAATAACAATGAGGCGTAATTGCACAATTATGCTCACTATAAGTTCCAACATCAAAATCATCTATTTCTCCAGATCTCCAAACAGTCTTGGACAATCATTCCAATGTGTTTGATACTCCCAAAGGACTCCCACCTATTCGTGATCATGATCATGCTTTTCATTTGATTCTAGGAACTGTTCCTCCAAACATCCGACCTTACAGATATCTTTATGTCCAAAAGAGTGAATTGAACGTATGATTGTAGAAATGTTAGAGGTTGGTATAATTCAACCTAGTCAAAGTTATTTCTCTACTCCTGTAGTATTGGTACACAAGAAGGATGGATCATGGCGCATGTTTCCTACTTATAGGGAGCTCAATAAGCTCATCATTAAAGATAAATTTCCCATTACTGTGATTGATGAATTATTGGATGAATTACATGGAGCAATTTATTTTACCAAGTTGGATCTTCGTTCAGGATATCATCAAATTAGAATGAAGACTAAAGATATTCCGAAAACAGCATTTCGAACTCATGAGGGTCATTATGAATTTTTGGTCATGCCTTTTGGCCTTACCAATGCACCTTCTACATTTAAAGGGTTGATGAATTCCATTTTCAAACCCTTCCTTAGAAAATTTGTGCTAGTATTTTTTGATGATATACTAATCTATAGCAAGTCTTGGAAGGATCATGTTAAGCATGTTGACAGGGTGCTCAAACTATTGCAAGAGAAACAATTATATGCAAAAGCATCCAAATGTTTCTTTGGAGTACAAGAGGTGGAATATCTGGGTCATATTATATCCCACGAGGGTGTTAAAGTAGACCCTAACAAAATTAAAGCCATTAAGGAATGGAAAGTCCCTAAGACAATAAAGCAGTTGCGGGGATTTCTCGGGTTAACAGGCTATTATCGTAAGTTTGTTAAGAATTATGGAAGAATAGCAGCACCTCTAACAACATTATTGAAGAAAGATGCATTTTCATGGACTCCTGAAGCAACTAAGGCCTTTGAACATCTTAAAGAGGCAATGTGCCTAGCACCAGTCTTAGCTATGCCAGACTTCACAAAAATATTTATTATGGAATGTGATGCCTCAGGAAATGGAATTGGTGTTGTTTTAATGCAAGAAGGAAGACCCATTGCTTTTGAAAGTTGTCCAATCAAAGGAAAGTATTTACAGAAACCTATTTATGAGAAGGAAATGTTAGCAATACTGCATGCACTAAATAAATGGAGAAATTACCTAATGGGAAGACACTTCAAGGTAAAAACTGATCATGATAGTCTTAAACACTTTTTGGAACAAAGACTATCTTCAGAAGAGCAGCAAAAATGTGTCACAAAGATGTTGGGTTATGACTTTGAAATAATATACAAAAAAGTGAAGCTAAATGTTGTTGCAGATGCACTCTCAAGGAAGAATGAAGAGGTTGAAGCATTGCTTTGTGCCATTTCTATTATCCAACCATATTGGATAACAAAAGCAAGAGATGAATGGAAGAAGGAAGAAGAAGTGTGGAAACTTATTCAAAAGTTGCAGCAAGATCCTAGTACATCTGATACATTTAGTTGGAAAAATTATTCCTTATGGTGCAAATATCACTTATATCTTTGTAAGAATTCCCAACTAAAACAAAAGATTCTTTTGGAATTGCACATTTCTCCTTTAGGAAGACACTCAGGATTTTTAAAAACTTACCATAGGGTGAAGAAAGAATTTTTTTGGGATGGCCTTAAATCTGATATTCAAAATTTTGTGGCAGAATGTTTGGTTTTCCAGTAGAATAAAGTTGAGACAATTAAGACCCCAGGTCTTCTACAATCTTTATCCATTCCAAGTCAACATTGGGAGGAGATTTCAATTTATTTTATCACAGGTTTACCTAAGTCCGAAGGAAAGAGTGTCATCATGGTGGTAGTTGATAGAATTACCAAGTATGCACACTTTTGTGCATTATCTCATCCATTTAAAGCAAGTGCAGTTGATACTAATTTTATGGACACAATTCAGAAGCTACATGGAAACCCAAGGGTTATTGTGAGCGACAGAGATCCCAATTTTACTGGAAATTTTTGGACGGAGTTATTTTCTTGTCTCGGTACTCAATTAGCTCATAGCTCATCTTATCATCCTCAATCCGATGGTCAAACTGAGATAGTAAATAATTTTTTGGAAGGATATCTTCGTTGTTTTGTATGTAATAAACAAACACAATGGGTCAAGTGGTTACCTCTCGCTGAATGGTGGTATAGTAATTCCTTCCATACTACAGCAAAAATGACCCCATTTATGGCACTTTATGGATATCACCCACCATCCATCACATCATCTTTAAGAGAAAATTCGAAGGTTCAAGCAGTGGAAGATGACATCAAGCATCAACAAGAAGTTCTCCAACTCTTAAAGGAAAACCTGAATTTGGCACAAAATTGAATGAAACAACAGGCAGATCAACATCGCAGCGAGAGAAGTTTTGATGTAGGAGACTATGTATTTTTACAGCTACAACCATACAAACAAATGTCCCTCAAGAAAGATAAGAAGGATAATAAATTATCACCAAAGTACTATGGTCCTTACAAGGTGTTGCAAAAGATTGGTACTATGGCATACAAATTGGAGCTTCCTGCTTCTTCATGAGTGCATCCAATTTTCCATGTTTGATGCTTAAAGAAGGTTACAGGTGAAAATCTTATAGTTTAAACAATATTGCCAGAAATTGATGAGGAAAGAAAAATAATATTGGAACCTGAAGTGGTCACGGAAACCAGAATTCGACAGCTACGAAATCGATCAATTTCAGAGTATCTCATCAAGTGGAATAACTTACCCACTGAAGATTCTACATGGGACGATGAGAATTTTATATAGAAGCACCCAGAGCTACTCAAGCGTTGAGGACAACACTTTTTTGAAGGAGAGGGGCATGTTAGGTCACTATATTACTAGTATAGTCCCTTATTGTTGTTAGTGTAACCCCATTATTGTTATTATTGTACCCTTGTAACCCCCATATTGTTATTATTGTGCCCTTAAATTATTATTGTTAGGTCGGCTAGGATTACATTGTGGCCCTATGGACTCCTATTTATAGAAAGGAGGTTTTGTAATTTGTATCATCCAAGAATTTTTCATTCATGTAATGTATTGGAGGTTGCCCCCTCGAAGTGGCTTATTTCTAAGGCGTTGATATCTCTTTTCTTCTATTTCTAGAGCTAGTTTCACAACATGCCCAGGATTTCCAGGAGAGAGATGGAAAGAGGAGAAGAGGTTGCTAGGAGGGAAAATATTAGTGATTTCCTAAAAGAGTATGAGTCTCAAACTCAGAAATTCCGAGATCATCATAGTTTTTTAGATTTTTGCAAGATCAAGGTGAACAGAAGAGAGTAGCAGGATAGTTTTCTTCTATATACCTTTGAATGTTCACCTACACGTTCAACCAAAGCTTGGGTGGAGGAGTTAGATACCTTCTTGCAGCAGCACCAAATTCTTAAACATGAAGCCATCAAAGTTGCAGTGCTGCATTTGAGAGGTAAGGCCTATGCTTGGTGGATGTTTGAATCCTTTTCTTTGAAAAATGTAAACACTGCATCTTATGCAAGTTTCACTAAGGCCTTAGTGAAAATATTTGGTAGGAGGATTCATGAGACACACATGGTAGAGATAAACAAGGGAACTCAAACAAAACCCCTACATGAAAACACAATTCCACTTCAGAAAACCATGGAGGTGTTGGAGGATTAATCCGTCTTGCGGACAAGACCGATCTCCCTAGTACTAAAAGTATCTAGCAACAAACAGCCAAATAGACTAATCTTTCTCTAAGCATATACGATCTACGAAAAACTCTATAGAGGTGTTAAGGACTTACCGTTTGTCCAGTGCTTGTTTGAAGTCGTTGATTTCCCTTGCGCACTTGAAGGAGTTTTCCTCGTAAACCTGCAGTCACAAACAAACAAAATATTACATAGCACCTGTATAGAAATCATCATAAACCATGCTTATCATAGTGATCAAGGAATCTATGAAATAAACCATTAAAAGACAGCTTATTGAGAAAAATGAGTATATTTGTATTAATTTCAAAAGAAGGAAAACCTTACAACCTGAGCCTTGATGTTCAAAAGGCCTTCCTGGGGTCCGAAGCAGGAGTCTCCTCTACCTTGATAAGCTCTGCACTCCTCCAACCAAGACAAGTAGAGGTATGTAATCTCTCCTTACAAAGTCTTAGTCAACTGAGTCTAAATCTCAACAGCACTTAACCTCAAATCTTCTTAAGCTTGACCTCCTTTTGAGGCTACCCAATGCCTCTTTTTATAGTGGAAAAGAGGAGGTTTTCTATTCCAAGTATGAAGGGATAGAATCCTCCTTCAAAGGGATAAGCTCCTCACATCAAGGGGTTAGCTCCATAAGGTAAGGGATTCATGCACCTCACAAGAGCGGTTCTGCCACCGCAAGATCCATTCTAGAAGCTTCTAGAATTCAATTTTATTGAGATTTTTGGAAATTACTTGCGCCTTTTTTATCTTACAGGGGTCCGCACCTTTAACACAGATAAAGTGCATTCAGGTACACAAGAGAGCTGAACATTAGGTGCGGGACCGCAGGCAAGATAGAGAGAAAGTGCGACACCAAAGTTTAGGAGATTTTTAGGAAAATTTCTCTGATTTTCAAGGCTTGACATGAGGAACTAACATGTTTAGACTTGCAGAGGGGGAAGTATGGTTGATAACGAGCTCATACAGTTAGCAGAATGTCAAGGTGACAATTTTTTGTGTAACAGATTGCCCCCTAAAGTGAAAATTCTGGAATAGATGATGATGAAGTCTGTCATATATGAAGAGTGTAGTACTTTATCATTTCAAGGATCATCCTGTGGTCACCCTAGTCAGAACTTGTAAAAACATTCAATGCAAAATATATATATATCATCGCTGAGGTAGGCATTCCCATACTCAGATCAAAACTAACTAGAGACTAACTGAAACTGTTCTGATACAGGAATGATTTTGAGTACATCACTGTATAGACACAGTATGGACACAACCATCTGTTTGTAAAAAGTATATTGTATAAATGATAACAAAATTCCTCGCAGCCTGGATGGTAGAAACTAGATCCAGGGTCTTGATTTCCTCATCTCGAACTAGTACGATTCTATCCATGTGAATAAATATGTCGAAGTCGAACATGGTAGAAACCACTTGATTACCAGTCAATGATGTAAATTGTTAACAAGTGTGAGAGTAACCACCAGTAATGTCAATGGCTCTCAAATTACCCAGTACAATCCATGAAATGTGAATAAATGAGCTGAAGTCGAACATGTCACGGAATCATTCGATCGAAGGTCAATGATGCAACCTGTCGTCAAAGGCGAGAAACCTGCCATTGAGGCATGCAGATTTCAAGGTACTGACGATTTCTGGATCAACTTCCTACATAATGAGTTGTCGTCGATAGAAAGTGATCCGTCATAGGTAAGCCCACAACACGAAATCATAGATCAAGTTTTAAAAATATATTGGCAAGGACTGACTCAGGGATGGTCAAAATGGATGACATATATTTCGCAGATGAATGGTTTATTTGAACTGTACTCTTGAACACATAACGACACTGCAGATGACTTGGTAACAATTGACCCAAAGCTAATACCCAGAAATCGGCTGAAAACTTTCAATATGGTTTGATTAACTGTTAGGCAAAGGATTTCCCAACCCAGGTGATCAAAAAGTGTCGTGTTCAAGAGTGGTTAACTAGATTTTCGAAAAATCAAAATACAACAAACAAGTCCATTTTTCTCTCTTTTCCCCCACCATTTCTGGAAAGTACCTCTTTATTTTTGACAAGCTTGAGGAGGATAACATTTTCTTGTTTATAAGCTCATCCTTCAGATCAGTCCAACTTATTTTAATATTCGAACCCTAAGAGGGAGTGGTTCATTCCTGTTGAAAATTAAATAGGTCCTTTACTGTTAAATTTTAACGAGTCCAGTGTAGGAGAAACTCAGTGTTTTTCAATTTTAGGGAGTCAGAAGAAAAAAACTTAAGAAAACTCCATGGGTGTACTTTTTCGTAAATTTAGTCTCTCGAGCCTGAAAAAGGATAAAATAATACGAGAGAGAACTCTATTGACCGTAATTAGTCAACATATACCTTTTTCGTAAATAGTCGATTTCATTCCAGAAAAGGGGTAAACTTATACTGAAGGGACGATCATTCATTTACTTTAACGAGTTCGAATAAT
Organism: Pinus albicaulis; assembly: GCA_034641835.2. Classification (NCBI taxonomy): domain Eukaryota; kingdom Viridiplantae; phylum Streptophyta; class Pinopsida; order Pinales; family Pinaceae; genus Pinus; species Pinus albicaulis. Next base: position 1,195,798,745 of record CM076578.1, on the reverse strand, counting down.
CAAGTGCTCGGCAATATTTTCATGTTTAGAGAGTCTGAAAAGGGCTTAAAAAGAGGACTCCAAGGTTTCGATTTTTCGTAAGTTTTAACGAGTTCGAAAAAGTGATAAAAGTGTACTCCTGTGGCCGACTTTCAATTTAATTTACAAGCAGGAAAAGATGGAAAGAACTCAACATTTTCATGTGTTTTACGAGAATGAAAGATAGAAAAATAATCTCGGGATTTTCATGAGCTAACGAGTCTTGAAAATAATAACCGAAATTGACTCAAGATAGGTTTCACTTTTACAAAAGCTTGAAATAGAGAAAAACTATGCTTCAGAGTGGTTTCATTTTTACACAAGCTTGAAACAGAGATAAAACTGTGCTTGATGCCCCCTAAGCATAACTGCTAGAGCGCATGCCCCCCCAGATTCATTTCATTCAACTAAATACACTGCTGGTAATTAATAGCTGGATGGAATGAAGGTTCATTTACGAGATCATATGAAAGACCCGACCTAAAAGTGTAATAAAATTATGCAAAAATTGAAATAACTAACCTAAATAAATGACTTAACATTTACGAGATCTAGTCAAAGACTCGACTCAATTAGAGAAGGATTTGTTTCATTTTTTAATTAGCTTGACATAGGAAAAGAACTATGCTCATGGAAACGCGTTTCATTTTTTAATGAGGTTGACATAGTAACAGGAACTATCCTCACCTACATGTTTCATTTTTTAACGAGGTTGACACCGTAAAATAAACTATCCTCGTATCTACTTTCTACAATCTACCTATATACCCTACTGATTCATTTTTTAATGAGGTTGACACAGGAAAAGAATTATCCTCATACCTGATTCATTTTTTAATGAGGTTGACACAGGAAAAGAACTGTCCTCATACCTGATTCATTTTTTAACGAGGTTGACTCAATAACAAGAACTATCCTCAAACCAACTGATTCATTTTTTAATGAGGTTGACACAGGAAAAGAACTGTCCTCATACCTGATTCATTTTTTAACGAGGTTGACTCAGTAATAGGAACCATCCTCAAAAAATACTTATTTCTAATCTATCAAACTACTCTCTACAATCTACCTACTGATTCATTTTTTAATGAGATTGACACAGGAAAAGAACTATCCTCATCGCCGACTGATTCATTTTTTAAACAAGGTTGACACAGTAAAAGGAACTATCCTCACACTCACTGATTCATTTTTTAACAAGGTTGACACAGTAAAAGGAACTATCCTCGGACTCACTGATTCATTTTTTAACGAGGTTGACACAGTAAAAGGAACTCTCCTCAGACTAACTGATTCATTTTTTAACGAGGTTGACACAGTAAAAGGAACTATCTTCAGACCAACTGATTCATTTTTTAACGAGGTTGACACAAGAAAAGAACTATCCTCGGGGCCACTGATTTATTTTTTAACGAGGTTGACACAGTAAAAGGAACTCTCCTCGGACTCACTGATTCATTTTTTAATGAGGTTGACACAGTAAAAGGAACTTTCCGCAGTCACTGATTCATTTTTTAATGAGGTTGACACAGTAAAAGGAACTATCCTCGGATCAACTGATTCATTTTTTAACGAGTTTGACACAGGAAAAGAACTATCCTCGGGGCTACTGATTTATTTTTTAACGAGGTTGACACAGTAAAAGGAACTCTCCTCGGACTCACTGATTCATTTTTTAACGAGGTTAACACAGTAAAAGGAACTTTCCTCGGACTCACTGATTCATTTTTTAACGAGGTTGACACAGTAAAAGGAACTTTCCTCGACCTCACTAATTCATTTTTTAACGAGGTTGACACAGTAAAAGGAACTTTCCTCGAACACACTGATTCATTTTTTAACGAGGTTGGCACAGGAAAAGAACTATCCTCGTAGAAGCTTGCTTCATTTTTTAACGAGCTTGACACAAGAAAAGGAACTATGCTCGACTAACTGATTCATTTTTTAACGAGGTTGACACAGAAAAAGGAACTCTCCTCGGAGCCACTAATCATGACTTCCAACTGGAAGAAACAAATTTCAATGGACACACCTTGATCATGGCTTCCAAGAGGTCTTCATCAGAAGGAAGAAAATTTCTATGGAAAGAACACATGTCAAGGGACTCAAAAGGGATAAGAACGTTGCGTTCAAATAATCCCATAGAGTTTTCCATGTCAATTACCGGATCTAAGTCAAAGGAAGACGAGCAAACCATGAGAGGCTCACTTTCATCGGTAATTGAAAACATGGGACTAGTTGCCACATAATTAACCCATGGCGGGGTAGATACCACTTTAGAATCAAGAACATTTAGGGGTGTCGGATTATTGGTAGTCGAATCAAGACTAGGGAACGAAATCTGGTCTACAGTCACAATACTGCCATTGTGAGGGAAAGACATCATGCGAAAGAGTGTCGATACGATAGCTTTCATTGAATAAACATTGTCTCACCTAAGGAGTAAATTGAAATCCAAGGGACCTCGAACTACCATAAGATCAATACAGATAGTTTTACCTTCCAAAGTAATAGAAAACTTAGGAAGGATCCCTAAAGGTTCACTAATGGTTCTGTTAAAATCTTTCAGATTCTGCGTAATAGGCACAAGCTGAGGGGAACCCAAAGCTTTCCAAGCAGTTGAGGATAAAATACTAACAGAAGCACCTTCATCTACCTGTGTATGGTGTATGTCCCTACCACCCAACTTCACAATGATTTGGAAAGGGATGGAGGAAGGAAGATGAGGTTCTGTCAGTCTATTCCAATCAAAGGAAAAGACCTTAGTACTTGGAGGGGGTTCTGTAGAAATAGGTGAAATGCCCCCCTGGTGTAGAAGAATCTGATGTAACAAGAAGAACCTGAGTAGTATGAAGTCACTCTCTACAGGAAGAATGGGATCGACCGAATGTGAAATCGAATCGACCACTTGATCAACTAATGGATCATCAACCTGAGTGATATGAGTTTCACTCTCCAATGGAAGAGTGGGATCGATTGTACTTGAAACTAGATCAATCACTCCGTTAGTTGACGGTAGGTTGGGAGAAAGTTTACGGTAACTAGTCGGAAATTCTTGCTGTGGAACAGTAAGGTTTTCCAACAATTTTGAGGCTTCATCCATGTGAGGGAAAATGTGAGTTTGATGACTCCCTTTGCATAACTTACAGGGAAACCTAACTTTACCCTTTTTCCCAGGAACCTGACTATCACTGGTTGATGGATCAACAGAAAGTTGATGAGATTTTTCTGACCATACTTCCAAGACCTTTGAAATACCAGGACAATTAACAAGGAAGTGGTCACCCTTACAAAGCCCGCAAGGGTATTTAGGTTTATGATGCATGTTGGAGGTTTCCTCAACACAACTAACACTTACAGTCGTGGTTGGTTGGTTAACTTCTTTCTTATCTTGCTTCTTCTTCTTCTTCTTCTTCCCTTTCTTCTTCTTCTTAGTCAACTGGTTACTAGCCTCAAGGCTTTTACCAAGTGAAGAGGAAGAAATGGAGGAAGAAATATTAGGCGAAGAAGGTAAAGGGCCAACAGAAGGTTGGTGATGTTGAGATGGTGAACTCTGTTGAAATGAAGCATCCAGTTGAGGTGGAACAATTGGAGTATTTGGGGCCAACGAAGTTGAAAATAACCATATCGGTAAACCTATTGTAAATCCAGGTAATGAAAATGTAGCCATATAAGGAGGACCAACATTTCCAAAACAAGGAAAAGTACTAGGATTCTCGTTAAGAGGGGTTCCTTGGTTGGTAAATTCCGGAAAAGTTGCCATTGTATTCAACTTCAGTGAATTTTATTAACAATTTAAAACTAAAATTAACAATTCACAATTCACACCTAACAATTAAAATTCACAACTCACACCTATGTTCTCTAAAAGTAAAAACAAACAAATTAACACGCGCTATCAAATCTAGGAGTCAAACCACACACAAACAGTAACTTCCCGTACTAAAAACACTAGTTGGTGATCAAATCCAACATCGTAGAATATAATACAGAAAGGGCGGTTGGAACAGTTACCCCGAAAACCTGCTTAATGAAACAGACTGGCACAAGTTTCTTCACAAAACCATCTCGAGTGAAGAGAACCCCCCAGAGAGTCCAAGTGAGTCTAGTCGACGTTTGCTCCAGGTATAGCGAGATCTTTCCTTCACTGTCACCTTAGGAAATAATCTTAAGCTTATGGACATTAAGGCTACCAACAGTAACAAATATAATTGGGGGAACAGTCTACGATCCGATCCCACGCGCAAGGGCAGAGTAACAAAGCTCAATCCCCTTGAAGGTTCCTCGACATGGTCAATCCGAGGTTTACCGACAAGTGACCCCAGGCTCCTTGACAATGGTTAATCTGAGGTTTACCGTTTGTAATGCGTGCAAAATCTTCTATCTTTCCCAATGAAACAGAATTGATTGTCTCAAAGGTTCGGATATGATCTCGTGATTGACTTCTTTAAGAGAATCTTCCCAGATTATACAAATTACAATTGGATTTATTTGGAGTCGCCAATTTGTTGGAGGATTAATCCGTCTTGCGGACAAGACCGATCTCCCTAGTACTAAAAGTATCTAGCAACAAACAGCCAAATAGAATAATATTTCTCTAAGCATATATGATCTACAAAAAACTCTATAGAGTTGTTAAGGACTTACCATTTATAATGCGCGCAAAATCTTCTATCTTTCCCAATGAAACAGAATTGATTGTCTCAAAGGTTCGGATATGATCTCGTGATTGACTTCTTTAAGAGAAGCTTCCCAGATTATACAAATTACAATTGGATTTATTTCCTACCGCAAGATTTGTCTACTTGTTTGGTTTTACTATCTTGGAGAGTTAATTACTCCCTACTCCAAGATACTAGCCTAAGCTATGTTGGTCGAAAGAGCCCTAAAAATGTAAAAATTACTAGATGAATTTTAATTAAGCGTTGTGTTATTTAGGTTGTTATTACTCAAAGGGTAAATGGATATGAAACCAATGGTGTTATGACCCGACCCAAAACTGAATGCAATCGAATATGATAATGTAATCTTTTCAATTCGATGAATCCTAACTAAATTAAGGAGAGAGTTTCCATACACTTCCAACAATGCAAAAATTGATCACTAAGAGAAAATATAACAAATTCTCTAATGCACTAATTTCATTAAGAAAAACTAATGCAAATCAATCCCAAAACAATTTTTATATTTTTGTGTTTTTAAAACAAGCATAAAAACATCTAAATTCAAATCAAAGAAAATTGATCTAAATCTACGATTGATTTTTCAGAATGTAAATTATGCAGTTGTAATCTATGCACAATTCGCTTGAAAAGTATGCAAATGTAATCTATGCACATTTTTCATTCATATTCTGAAAATGAGAATTCTAATTATGCAAATGTGATCTATGCAAGAGAATTCTCAAACACAAGATGATTCTAATGTGATCTAAGAACCAATCAAGTGCAAGTCAAGAAAATTGGGTGAGAGTTCCAAAGATCAAAAAACACTCAAAGGTGATTAACACTCATACAAAAGCAAAAAGATGAAAAATTGTGAAAATACTGAGACAAACCTCCAAGTAATGACCAAAGGAAATCAAATTAAGAATTTCTCAAAAAAGAGACTCAAAACACCCAATTAACTTAATCGAGATTGATGAGATGAAGAATTGCTGAAAGAAACTCATAAACAAGAGATTTTTGACAGAAAAATACAAATCTGGGTAGATGCTAAGAATCCTAAATTAAATCTAAACTAAACTGGAAAAAATAAATCTAGAGTTTTTCCAAATTTTAACAGGGTCCGCAGGCTTCCAAAAGTAACAGGTGCGGTCCCGCACTTTTTACGTAAGGAAAGTGCGAAACTGCCCGCACTGTGCAAAAGAACAAAGTGCGGTCCCCAGAAAAGTTCAAGAAAAACTTAAAATATTTCAAAATTTTCAAAAGTAGAGAAAACTTAAGCTACCCAGGAAAATATCTATCAATCAAAAACTAGGAAAAACGTTTCCTCAAATCAAAATAAAAGAGAACCAAAAACAACAAGTTCTTTCCCCAGTGGAGTCACCAATTTGTTGGAGGATTAATCCGTCTTGCAGACAAGACCGATCTTCCTAGTACTAAAATTATCTAGCAACAAACAGAAAAATAGACTACTCTTTCTCTAAGCATATACGATCTACGAAAAACTCTATAGAGGTGTTAAGGACTTACCGTTTGTCCAGTGCTTGTTTGAAGTCGTTGATTTCCCTCGCGTGCTTGTAGGAGTTTTCCTCGTAAACCTGCAGTCACAAACAAACAAAATATTACATAGCACCTGTATAGAAATCATCATAAACCATGCTTATCATAGTGATCAAGGAATCTATGAAATAAACCATGAACAGACAGCTTATTGAGAAAAATGAGTATATTTGTATTAATTTCAAAAGAAGGAAAACCTTACAACCTGAGCCTTGATGTTCGAAAGGCCTTCCCGAGGTCTGAAGCAGGAGTCTCCTCTACTTTGATAAGCTCTGCACTCCTCCAACCAAGACAAGTAGAGGTATGTAATCTCTCCTTACAAAAGTCTTAGTCAACTGAGTCTAAATCTCAACAGCACTTAACCTCAAATCTTCTTAAGCTTGACCTCCATTTGAGGCTACCCAATGCCTCTTTTTATAGTGGAAAAGAGGAGGTTTTATGTTCCAAGTATGAAGGGATAGAATCCTCCTTCAAAGGGATAAGCTCCTCACATCAAGGGGTTAGCTCCATAAGGTAAGGGATTCATGCACCTCACAAGAGCGGTTCTGCCACAGCGAGATCCATTCTAGAAGCTTCTAGAATTCAATTTTATTGAGCTTTTTGGAAATTACTTGTGCCTTTTTTATCTTACAGGGGTCCGCACCTTTAACACAGATAAAGTGCGTTCAGGTACACAAGAGAGCTGAGCATTAGGTGTAGGAGCACAGGCAAGATAGAGAGAAAGTGCGACACCAAAGTTTAGGAGATTTTTAGGAACATTTCTCTGATTTTCAAGGCTTGACATGAGGAACTAACATGTTTAGACTTGCAGAGGGGGAAGTATGAGTGATAATGAGCTCATATAGTTAGTATAATGTCAAGGTGACAATTTTTGTGTAACAGGAGGAGGTTGAAAACTTGCACCATACCTTGCCAGAAGAAAGACTTTCATCTCACACCTTTGAGCAAGGAAGCATGGAGATCTCTCTTTCAAAGAGGAATCCAATCATTGGGAGGTTGCCCATTCATGTTGCAGATATTGAGAGCAACAACGCAGTCTCATCTAGAGATTATCTACTGCCTCATGCAGAGGAAGGAGGAGCTCTTGTTCCAAGTAGAGGGAATCTTGCATCTTTGCAAGGAAGTCCCCGGGATCTCATGTGTGGAGATCAAGGCACAACTCATGTGCCATTGTTGAGGAGGTGTGGAACCATGGAGACACAAGGAGAAGGTAGGGAGGAGAACCAGCATCCTGAGATGAGATGTACACACCCCTATCCACTTCAGGAGGTTGATGCACCCAAGGGGGAGACTGGATTGCGCAGTAAGGGAATGGACAGATTTTTTCATTCATATATGCAGTAACCTTTTGATGATGATGTATCATTGCATGGAGACATTTTTCCAAGGAGACCACTGGATCAGCAGAGGAGGATGGATGCTTCACCATTTGATGCACCACTCAGTGATTTTAGAGGAGTGGGAACCTTGGAAGAGCTTGATACAGTGCTGGGAATCTTGGGTAGACTCAAGGAGAGAGGGATCATTCTCTCAACATCATCATTACCCACTTCCATTTCATATTTTACGCTGTGGAAGAAGCAGCAGGGCAAGGATAGCAACCTTCCAACTTGCATCTTTGGCATGGGAGATGTCAAAGAAGAGGATGACCATATGACAAATGCTCTTCATGGGAGATCACCAGCACTATCACTATGGAGGATAGGTCCATATTGGGACTCCCAGCTGTTGGTGGAGTGCCCTAAGGATATTTTTACTTGTATGATATTGGATGATCAGCATAGGGAGAGATGCATAGATCATATGGACATGGAGGAGATACATAACTCTTTGGAAGAGTTAGCACAGCCACCTCTTTTCTCTTTGAGGATGAGAGGTGACTCCTCTATGAGCCACTCCAATTGTATTATGTATGTATATATCCCTTAACCATATATGTGCAGGATGTTGCTCCAAGGAGGAGCATTCTTTATTTTGGGCTTCATGGTCTAGTTGAGGCCATAAGCATGATTGATGGTCATTCCCTAAGAGGACTTGGGGAAGAGGTATATTTTGGAGGACATGCTCACTTCACACTATGCATTATTCACTTCCTCCATACTTATGAGGGGATTGGGGCAAAAGGCAAGTGGTTGAGAAGCCACACATTTTATCAGTCTCTATTACAGTTGAGAGTCAAGCTACATTGTTTGCACCCGAGGGACCATTTTCCTTCTCATTTGTTACATATGGAAACAAGCATGATTCCCATTTTTTCTCCCTATGGTTCTATTGTCTCTGTCTTTATGAGGAGCATGCTTGGGAGAAAGACACATTGGGTGAATGTGTCCTTTGAGGGAGAATCCTCCCACACTTTTTGCACTACATGTTCTAAGGGGAGCATGGGAGATGGTATGGACACTAGAGAAACACATTTTTTTCCTTATGAGGTGAACCATATGATGGATGTGATGCCATATGATGATGATTTCCAACTCATCATATATGGGGATATTTGGGCCAGACTGATTTGCAGCGTTGGAGGAGAGATCCTTGGAGATCTAGTCCTCATCTTGCCACTTGAGGGAAATCTTATTGCAGCCCAAGATCAACCAACGCTCTACACTTATCATAAGTGGAGAGATGGAATACGTGGGGTAGGCCACCTTGCCCACCATGTGCAGAATTTCAGCCCACCTACTTTTCTGGAGCCGAAGGTGGAGGACAGTTTTTGTTTGGTCAATTTAGTGTGTCCTAAATTGCTACATTAATTTATCAATCCGGGATTCGTAAGCTGATGAAGTGTGGCGCACTATATGTGCAAGATAACCTATTTCTTATCTTTTTGTCATTTTTAGTTTTCTAATGTGAGATGGAAATTCTAAAATAAAAATAAGTATGGTTATGATTGTTCAAGGCAATGATATCCTTTATAATGATTTACCAACTTGAAACTTCAAAAGGAATTTGAAACATACAATGACAAAACTTGAAAGGAAATGAAAATGTGCTGCTAACCTAGTAAATCAAAACAGTGAACTATTGATCATGAAAACCAAACTATCCTTGCTGCTGTCTAAACACAAAAGAAACTATGCTTAAAGAAATCCAGGAATTGCAACAAAGTAAATCTAAATAAAATTACATCAACTTATATTCTGATCCCTCGCCATTAGTCCAGCTATGGCTTTCGAAGGTAACCATAAACAACTTGAGCAACCTGATATCTAATTTGCAGAAAAAGAAACTAATATCAAACTACACATTCATACTTCAATCCCTCACCATCAGTCCAGCTGTGGCTTTCGGAGGTAACTGAAAATTACATGAGCAATTTAATATATCTAATTTGCAGAAAGTAAACTAATATCAAACTACACATTCATACTTCAATCCCTCACCATCAGTCCAGCTGTGGCTTTCGGAGGTAACTAAAAATGTCATGAGCAATTTAATATATCTAACTTGCAGAAAGTAAACTAATATCAAACTACACATTCATACTTCAATCCCTCACCATCAGTCCAGCTGTGGCTTTCGGAGGTAACTGAAAATGACATGAGAAATTTAATATATCTAATTTGCAGAAAGTAAACTAATATCAAACTACACATTCATACTTCAATCCCTCACCATCAATCCAGCTGTGGCTTTCGGAGGTAACTGAAAATGACATGAGCAATTTAATATATCTAAATCTGACTACTGAAGCAAATGAGCAAGACTGAAATAAACAAAGCAGTACTGAAATTAAACAGAAACTAAGAAAAGTAAATTAGCAACAGAACAATATTTATTCCATGTCATTAGTCAAAATATATGCAAATGCCCAGGCTTCCTATTTGAAATCTGAAACAAGAACACTGATCAGTTAACATAAAACATGAAAGATTCTGGACAGAAGTAAAGTGTAAAGCATGAAAGATTATAAATAGAGATGAAGCATAAATACCATGAAATATGCAATGTATAAACACATGAATGACTTATGGCACAATGAGCTTAAAGAAATAAAATAAGAACTATACAATAATGCACAAAACCTCAGCGTGTGCAGGGGCCCTCTGCACCAGCCTTGGCAACAACCTTCAAGTACGAATTACGCTTGGAAACAGAGTCTTCTTATATATTAAAATGTAGTCATAACAGAGAGGTGATATTACGGCACAGTGGCAACATAATTACATTACAGAGCTATCTGGAGGCTAATGGAGACTAATCTAATATGCGTATGCAAACGCATTATTTATAACAAAGGAAATATAACTAATTCCCTAAAGTTTATGCTGATAGAAAACACGTAAACCATTACGTCCAGAGATCTAGGATCATGGCCGCGTTGAGGAGTAAATCTATGAAGAGTGGATGTTGGATTTGACTTATGGAGCCGTGTACAGGTGTTGATGTGTCTCCCGTAAGTTAGAAACGGTCGTGCAAATCCTCACGTGATGAGAAACAGAGTCCTGTCACCGTGGGACTCTACGATTGACTTCCACTTGGCCACCTTTGACCGCAGCCTCCTTAGGTGATTTTTCTCGAGCCAATAGGACACGATCCATGTCCACATCATTTCTGACTTGCCCATGTGGCTCGTTTTTCCTGAAGACACCTGTAACATAGACTTTCACAAAATGGCTGCGGAAAGTTGCAGCAGCTGCGGAAAGTGGCAAGATTCCGCAGCTAAATGAGCAAAAATATAAATCAAACAACAGACACAAAATATAGTTAAAAACCATTTTAGATGCTCTTTTTCAATTAATATACAATGATATTGACAACTTGGAAGGTTCAGGTGAATGAAAAAGGTCTAGGAAGATGTATAAGAAAGATGCAGATTTGAGACTCAACATACCCCCACTGTGAAGGTGTTGCATGTCCTCATGCAACCAAAATTTTGATAATCCTTCTTCAGTTCATATGCCTTGACACTTCAGCCAGTATATCCAGCCCTCTCCTCCTCTTCCTTGGTGCTGCTAACATTCTGGGCTTCTTCATTAAGCATCTAAATTTGATATTAACCAGTGCTCTGCTTAACTTCTGGCGTTTCTTTTTTAATTTCTTGTTCTTCTTCTGCCATATTCCCAGATGTAGCATGGTATTATCATGAATGATTTTTTCCAATTTGCTTTGTTCCTTCAATGCCTCATTTTCATTTTTAATGTGTTTATTTAAAAGCTCTAGCTCAAAGACTTCCTGTTTCAGTGATTGGACTAGATCATTTTATACTGTGTGAGGCTGAATGGACGATGTACTGGGACCCGTAGCTGCTTTTTCTAAAGATTCTATATAATCATATACTTCTTGCTACTTGGGGTCTATAGCAGGTGTCATTTTTATTGGGCTTTCCCCAAAGTGCCGTGAAGGAGAGTTGTCTTCAAAATCTGGCTGAGAAGGGCTCACATCAACATCTGGCTGAGAATGGGATGGACTATGTTCAATGTTTGACTGAGAATGAAATGAACCAGGTTCACTGACTGACTGAGAGTGAGATGGAATATAGTCAGCTGGGGACTGTTTAGATGTTTCTTCTCCCAAATCGATAAAATGAGGTCCCTTCATTTGTGTTTTCCTCAACTTCCCCTTAATCCTGGAACTTCTTCTCACACGCTGTGGACCACTATCTTTTTGCTTTTGTTTCCCTTTCTCTTTCTTCTTGGCTATAGATAACTGTTTTTGAAGATGAACCAATCTCTCAGATAACACTTGATGATCTTCTTCTTCAGAAGAAGGGGTTTGATGTATAGCCTCAATACTTTTTCTCTCTTTTGATGTTATTGGCTTTTTACCCTTGGTTTCTTTTTTCTTCCTTTTTGATAGTCTCTCTTCCCTACTAGTTCTTTCAATTGTAGTAGTAGGAGTACTTTGAGTTTCATCATTTTTTCTTTTTCTCCTACTCCTTCTTGATGTGCTACCTTCAGGAATTTCTTGTGGTTCCTCAAAGAAATTTCTAATTAAAAATTGTTCCCATGTGTCCTTCTTCTCCTTTAACTCTTTTTCAATTAAAATTTTTACAAGACCATGGTGATATAGATGTGGTTCTACATCCCCTAAATGTTTCTGAACAATCACAGACATCTTATTCAAACTATTTAATAGAAAATATGGAAGATTGAGAGTTTGATTATCTAGAAAATTCATCAGCAATCTGGTATGGTACATATACATGGACCCAAAACGGCCTTCACAGGTGATGAATTTTTGAACAACTAGTAGCAAAGTAGCCCATTCCTCTTTCAAAGCATGAACAGGAATTCCTCTTTTAAAAATAGTTATGTCCATACCTGGGTTATGTAGAATTACTCTCCAAGCTTCATCACTAATGCTTTTGTTCTTATACCATCGTTCACCCTCTTGAAGAAGTTCTGTGGCAGATGTTATAGATGCCTCATTCACCGTGAAATTAAGGTCTCCAATCTCTACTTCCAGGCCATTGAACAACCTTGCAAAAGCTTTTGTCACTTCTTTATGGTAACCTCTAAAATTTTGGATAAACTGCGGCCACTTTGCCTTCTTCAATATATCCCTGACTTGCGGATATCCTTCCATGAACTTAGGTCCTTCTGGTTCTGCTCTCAACAATTTACCCATCCTTCTTTCTGCTCTTTAAAAACTTTCCTGCATGAGGAGGGTTCAATGGAAGTAGGACAGCTGAATAAACAGAAATGAGCACGATGACTATAGGTAGATATCAGAGAGTGGTTATACAGACTGTAGCGTAATAGAGAACGAAGCGGAACAGAGAAGGGTTTCGTGAGCACGGCAGAGATACGGTTGTGAGATTAATAGAACAATAGGAAGAGTATAACACATCTGGCAGTGTTTGAAATTTGGTGGCTGCAAAATAAATGTAAGCACGTTTAAACAACGGCTATGGATTTTATGCGGCTGAAAGAAGCCGTAGTCAAATCAACTACATTTCATTATCACAGGTGGAATATCGGAGTATGAGTGAAGATCGGAGGTTTAATTATGGGACCGTTTGAGAATGAATGCGAGAAGATCATATGGAGATCGTGAAAGGGTTACAGAGTTTGTCAATATAATCATTGCACATAATGGATGGAGCTTATGGTTTAGAACTATATAAAAATATGTTTTCAATGCTATTTGAAATGAATTTTTACTCATACCTTGGAATCTTTGCCTTTTTCCTTGGTCTTCAATTAGTTGCTCCTCATTGATATCTTGAATGCTCCATGTATTCATTTTTGGTCCTCATACCTGCATTTTATTTCATGATTATTGAAATAACATCTGGTTGTACATTCTTTTGAAAAACAGAGTGGTAGCTGCGGAATCTGCTTCTGGCTGCGGAAACTGGTGTCAGCTGCGGAAACAGATGTCAGCTGCGGAAACTGACACAGCTATTATTTGGGTGAATGGAAATGAACGGATGACAAATGACTAGATGGAAATGGTCATGAAAAAGAATTTTATTGGTGAAATGGAATGAAACAGATAAAATGAAGTGGAATGGAGTGGAATGAAGTGGAATGGAATGGAGTGGGTGGTCACAAAACTTGTGAAATGAAAGAGAGATTTTTTTTTTGGAAAATATAGGGTGTCAGGTGTTCCTGATTTTCACCCAATATTTTCTGTATAAGACTGCCAATCAATGATTGGTTTTCAGGCTTATACAATTTTTTTTTTCTTTTTTTTTTAACTGAAAAGAACAAAAGCTAGGCTGGTGGAGAAGAAGAATTCTTCTATACCAGCCTGATTGCAGAATTTTCTTGAAACATTTTGACAAATTCCTCTTTTGAGAGTGGCTTATGATAACTTTCAATCTGTGGCCATTCACAATAAGAGGAGTTTGAAACTCATCAATGGTCTTGATTCTTACCGCTCCATTGCTAAAGATCTTGTCAATCTCATATGGCCCAAGCCAATGAGTCTGAAATTTTCCTTGAAAATCTTTAAACTTGGAATCAAATAACAATGCCCAATCTCCTTCTTGAAACTTCTTCTCTTTAATGTACTTGTCATGCCATTTAGCTCTTTGATATTGAACTAGATCAGTTCTTAAAATTGCTTCTTGTCTGATCTCATCTAGCTCATTCAACTGCTCCATTCTATGCTTTTGGGCTTCCGATAAGTCCATCCCCAACTGAACTGCTATCTTGAAGGTCTTGACTTGGAACTCAATGGGGAGCAGGACTTCTTTCCCATAAACAAGTTCATAGGGAGAATGTCCTGTTGTATTTCTCCATGTAGTTATGTAGGCCCACAAGGCTTCAGAAAGCCTTTCTGCCCAATCTCTTCTATGTAGATGAACAATTTTGGTGATGATACTTTCAAGAACTTTGTTTGTATACTCCACTTGACCATTTTCTTGCGGATGGTAAGGAGTAGATCTTCTGTGCTTGATTTTGTATTCTTCCATCAACTTCTCCACCAAGTTGGATGTGAATTGGCTTCCCTAATCTGTCACAATTTCTCTTGGAACACCAAAGCGAGTAAAAATATCCTCATAAAGAAAATGAACAACTGAATTTTTAGTAGCAGATACTAATGCTTTGGCTTCTACCCATTTAGTAACATAATCAGTACAAACCAATATATACTTATTTTGTTTAGATGGTGGATTAATAGGTCCAATGAAATCTAAAGCCCATTTTTCAAAGGGTTCAATGAGTACCTGTGTTTGCAATGGCATTTCATTTGAAAAGGTAGGTTTCCCTACTCTTTGGCAGCTATCACACCTTTTGACATATTGTTTTGCATCTTTGAAGAGAGAAGGCCAATAATATCCCAAGGAAAGGATTTGATAGGCCGTCCTTTTGTCCGCAAAGTGTCCGCCGCATGGTTCATCATGACATGCCTTAAGAATATCAGGCATTTCATCTTCCCTGACACATCTTCTGATCACAAGATCTGGCCCTGTTTTAAACAATTCGTGAGAAATCCATGAATATTTTGAACTCTCCTGAATAATTTTTCGTTTTTCACTTGGAAATAAATGTGAAGGCAGTTTCCCTGTAACCAAATAGTTAGCAATATCTGCATACCAAGGAGTCTTAATAGTTACTGCAAACAAGTATTCATCGGGAAACTTATCCTCTACAGGAGAATCTTCTTTAGTATTCTGAATCCTAGACAAGAAATCAGCTACTGTATTTTGTTTTCCTGGTCTATCCAACACATTAATATTGAATTCTTGCAAAAGTAAGAGCCATCTTGTCACTCTGCCATTAGTAACAGGTTTGTTCATTAAATATCTAATTGCAGAATGGTCAGTATGAATAAAAGTTTCATAACCTGTTATGTAATGTCTAAACTTATTAATTGCATGAACAACAGCTAAAAACTCTTTTTCAGTCACAGTATAGTTCAACTCTGTGGGAGTCAAATTTTTACTGGTATAATAAATGGCATAAGGAACTAAATCTTTTTGACCCAACATAGCTCCTAGAGCTGTATCTGAAGCATCCGTAGAAATATGGAAAAGGAGTTTCCAATTTGGTCCTCTCAAGATAGGTGCTTCAGATATTCTTGTTTTCAAAGTTTCAAAGGTTGATTGACAATCAGGATCCCATTTAAATTCACAATCTTTTGTAAGAAATTTGAAGAGTGGAGATGCTATTTTAGTGAATTTTTCTATAAATCTTCTATAGTAACCAGTAAATCCTAGAAAACTTCTAACATCTCTTTGACAATTTGGAATAGGTAACTTGGAAATGACTTCAACTTTTGATCTATCAACCTTAATCCCATCTCCTGAAATATGATGTCCTAAAACAATCCCTTCAGTAAACATCATAAAGCATTTTTTCATGGCTTAATGAAAGGTTTGTTTCTTTACATCTTATGAGAACTTTTTCCAAATTTTCTAATGCCTCTTCAAATGAATTACCATAAACTGTAAAATCATCCATATAAACCTCTACACAATCATGGATTAGATCAGAAAAAATTCCTAGTACTACTCTTTGGAATGTTGCGGGTGCATTACATAACCCAAAAGGAAGCACTCGGTAGGAAAAAGTTCCCCATGGACAAGTAAATGTGGTCTTATCTTGATCTTCAGGTGCTACCTGTATTTGATTATAGCCACTAAAACCATCCAAAAATGAAAAGTACTTTTTACCTGCTAATGTATCTAATACCTGATCAATAAAAGGCAAAGGAAAGTGATCCTTCAAAATTGCTTTGTTCAATTCCCTGTAATCAATGCATACCCTCCATTTACCATTATTTTTAGGTACTATAACCAAAGGAGAAACCCATCGGCTATCTGAAATTGGATAAATGAAGTTTACATTGAGTAGTTTTTGGAGCTCTTCTTTCACTATCTCCCTAAGATTTGGATTCATCCTTCTTTGATTTTGTCTGATTGGTCTACTGTTTTCCTCAATATAGATATGATGGATGCAAGTCTTAGGATCAATACCTTTCATGTCAGTATACTCCCATGCAAATGCAGTAGAATGTTTTGCAAGATTTTGAATAGTTCTTCTTGTTGTGACTTTTCCAAATGTTTGTTGATATTCAATGTTTTTCCTGGAAAAATATCAATAGTAGAACTACCAAACTCTTCCATAGAGTAAAGAGACATTTGTCTTGATGATAAATATTCTATGTCAGATTCCAACTGAAATTGTGTGGGGTCATATTCTGAAGATGTCTCAAAATTTTCTAATGTGTTCATAATTTGACTATCCTCACTGATTTCAGAAATGGTAAAGACGGGTTGTATAGTGTCCTCATCATCAACCCATTCATTGTCTCCTACTTCTGTGATTGCTCTTGCTGGAGGATACAAATTGAGTTTCTTTGTCGAATTACCATTAGAAATGTACATGTCCCCAGATCTACAACTAATAAAAGCATCAGCTGTGGCTAGCCAAGGTCTTCCTAAAATAAGTGGGTGCCCTCCTAGATTACTCTTGGGAGTCAAAATCATAAAATCTACTGGATATTCCCAAGAATATAAAGAGACTGAAATATCTTCTAATACACCATCTGGTTTAATAATTGATCGATCTGCAAGTTGCAGTAAAGTAGGTGTAAAAAGAAGGTTAGGAAGTTTTAGCTGGTCCATAGTCTGTCTACTCATAATGTTGATAGCAGCCCCTAAGTCAATCAATGTATTTGGAATTTCTATCCCATTTATATCTGTCTTGACAATTGGACTTCCTGGATCTACATACTTCTGCATGGTAATTTTTCCCATCATGATATCTGCAATTTTTCCTACCAGGTGGATTCTTCTTGTATCTTTTAGTTTCCTTCCTGGTCTTTTAAAACTCAACTCCTTTATTGTTTTTGCTGGAATAGGAATCTCTCGAATGGCTTGTAGCAAGGGAATCTTGATACAAACATTCTTCAATTCATCTAGAAAATCATAGTTAGGCAACAAGATTTGTTTTTCCACCCCTTGTCAATTTGTAGTCTTTCAGGAAAAGGAGGTGTAGATGAAGATGCAAGTTGCTCAACTATAGGAGTTGTGGGTGTTAACTTTTCTTTTTCTTTTTGAATGTTTGAATTTTGAAGAGATGCTTCCTCAGAACCCTCATTGACTTTAAGAGAGTCCTCCTCAGAGGTATCTTGTTCTTGAATATCTATAGAA
Organism: Pinus albicaulis; assembly: GCA_034641835.2. Taxonomy (NCBI): domain Eukaryota; kingdom Viridiplantae; phylum Streptophyta; class Pinopsida; order Pinales; family Pinaceae; genus Pinus; species Pinus albicaulis. The sequence continues at coordinate 1,195,780,955 of CM076578.1, read as the reverse complement.
GGTTTTTATAAAACTCTACCAGATCTGAGTTGTACATCATTGAGAGGAACAATCATATAGGTAGGAAATTGTTGTCCTTCTATCATGTAAGTATTCTGAGGATTTTTATTGTTAGGATTTGGCAATGGCTGAGCTGGAAGTTGATGTGTCTTTTGTTGGTATGGGAGCATGAGTTGAGGATTTGGATTTTGTTGAGAAGGTTGTTGTTTTGGAAATGGCAATGAAAGTTGTGGATTTGGGTTTGGAAGTTGTGGAGCTTGTTGATTTTGAAAAGATGGAGGATATTGATAAAATTGAGCAAATCTCCCATAAGGATTTTGCATCCCTTGTACCCATGGCTGATATGGATTTTGATGTTGGAGCCAAGGTTGTTGCCAAGGATTCCAATTTGGTGGGGTTTGAAGATTCATAGGGTTGTTAAACCCTTGAGTTTGCTGTCCCTGCCAAGGTCTTCTTGCAACAAAACAGAGAGATTCTACTGAATTTGGGTCTTCTTGAAAGACAGCTTTGAGTCCGGGAATTGAAGGACAATCCTTGATCTCATGATTCTCTGAGAAAATTATACATGTTTCTACAACTTTTGCATCCAAGGGACATTCCCTTAAAGCATGTTTCTTCCTACATTTCGGACAAAAGATGGCTAAAGCATCTGTTTCTGCTTTCTGCTTGTTTTGGATTTTAAGGGTGTCTAGTTGTTCACTAAGGCTCCCTAAGATATCAGTTTTGAACTCATCGAGCATATTACCAATCTCTGCCCTACTTACTGATCCAGTTGCAGATTTGTTAGCCCTAATAAGAGAAGGATCCCTAGGCCCTTTTCCTGTTTTAGATTTTCCTCTTGAGAGATGGACACATAGTTCTATTATGTCACGAAGTGGAAGTTGAGAAATGTCTCCTTTCCCGATCATGTTTAAAATATCTATCCATTCATCTCTAATGGCTTTTAATATGAGGGCTTTCAAGGTTTCATCATCTAAGTTGCTCATCTTTGCTCTTTTCAAGTTGTATTGAAATCTTTCAAGTAAGTCTTCCAAAATTTCATCTTCTTTTTGCATCATTTTGAATACCTCATCCTTGTGATTGGTGGGCATACAATAGTCCAAGTATCTATCCAAAATTTTTTGTTTCATATCATTCCAAGTCCTAATAGATTGAGTAGCTAATCCCATGAACCATTTCAAAGCAGCTCCCTTCAAAGTTGAAGGAAACAGTTTGATTTTTTGAGAGTCTTCCATATAGTCATAGGTTCGGCACACGACTTCAAACTCAAACAGAAATGTTTTAGGATCCTCACTTCGCAATCCATAAAAGTTGGGGAGGACAGATGGTGAGATATTTTTCATTGTTGTATGAGTTTCCTCATCAACTATAGGGAATCCAAACAAGTTATCTCCTTCCCGATTTCTTCCATTATTATCTTCACCATTGTTGTCTCCATTGTTTCCTCCTCTTCTACCTCTACCTCTAAATCCATCTATTATTTCCTCTGCCATGATAGTTTCTTTAGAGTCCTTAAATTCCTCTGTTTCTTCTATCAAGGGAGGATGAGAGAGAGTCTCTTTGTTTTCTAAATGGGATTTAGTAGGTGGTATAGGAGAATCCTCTAATTCAGCTGTTCCTTGAATTCCAAAAATCTTAAGGCTAGGGGTAGATGGTGGTGATCCTTGTCTATGCCTTGAAGAAGATGGATTTGTAAAAATCGAACTCTTGGCTTTAGCTATAAACCTTCCCCTAGAATCTCTTGCCCTATGCATGTCATTTTTTTTATTTTTAAAAAAACGTTGGGCTAATAATTCTCTTTCTGATCTTCCAGATCACACTAGGTGCAAGAAGAGAGCATACTTAAGAAATTAATAAACCAATAACTCTCTTTTCTGATCCTCCAGATCACACTAGGTGCAAGAGGAGAGCATACTTCAAGAAGTTATCAAGTTTTCCCTTCTTTTATTATTTTGTGTTTTTTTAAAGAAATTGGCTACCTAGTTACACTTCCCCGACAACGGCGCCAAAATGTTTGGTCAATTTAGTGTGTCCTAAATTTCTACATTAATTTATCAATCCGGGATTCGTAAGCTGATGAAGTGTGGTGCACTATATGTGCAAGATAACCTATTTCTTATCTTTTTGTCGTTTTTAGTTTTCTAATGTGAGATGGAAATTCTAAAATAAAAACAAGTATGGTTATGATTGTTCAAGGCAACGATATCCTTTATAATGATTTACCAACTTGAAACTTCAAAAGGAATTTCAAACATACAATGACAAAACTTGAAAGGAAATGAAAATGTGCTGCTAACCTAGTAAATCAAAACAGTGAACTATTGAGCATGAAAACCAAACTATCCTTGCTGCTGTCTAAACACAAAAGAAACCATGCTTAAAGAAAAACTATGAATTGCAACAAAGTAAATCTAAATCAAATTACATCAATTTATCTTCTGATCCTTCATCATTAGTCCAGCTATGATTTTTGGAAGTAATCATAAACAACTTAAGTAATTGATATCTAACTTGCAGAAAGAAAACTAATATCAAACTACACACTACTACTTCCCCTCACCATCACTCATTGTATTTATAAATCGAAAATGACATGAGCAATTTAATATATATAATTTGCAGAAAGTAAACTAATATCAAACTACACATTCATACTTCAATCCCTCACCATCAGTCCAGCTGTGGCTTTCGGAGGTAACTGAAAATGTCATGAGTAATTTAATATATCTAACTTGCAGAAAGTAAACTAATATCAAACTACACATTCATACTTCAATCCCTCACCATCAGTCCAGCTGTGGCTTTCGGAGGTAACTGAAAATGACATGAGAAATTTAATATATCTAATTTGCAGAAAGTAAACTAATATCAAACTACACATTCATACTTCAATCCCTCACCATCAATCCAGCTGTGGCTTTCGGAGGTAACTGAAAATGACATGAGCAATTTAATATATCTAAATCTGACTACTGAAGCAAATGAGCAAGACTGAAATAAACAAAGCAGTACTGAAATTAAACAGAAACTAAGAAAAGTAAATTAGCAGCAGAACAATATTGATTCCATGTCATTAGTCAAAAGATATGCAAATGCCCAGACTTCCTATTTGAAATCTGAAACAAGAACACTGATCAGTTAACATAAAACATGAAATATTATGGACAGAAGTAAAGTGTAAAGCATGAAAGATTATAAACAAAGATGAAGCATAAATACCATGAAAGATGCAATGTATAAACACATGAATGACTTATGGCACAATGAGCTTAAAGAAACAAAACAAGAACTATACAATAATGCACAAAACCTCAGCGTGTGCAGGGGCCCTATGCACTAGCCTTGGAAACAGCCTTCAAGTACGAATTACGCTTGGAAACAGAGTCTTCTTTTATATTAAAATGCAGTCATAACAGAGAGGTGATATTACGGCACAGTGGCAACGTAATTACATTACAGAGCTATCTGGAGGCTAATGGAGACTAATCTAATATGCGTATGCAAACACATTATTTATAACAAAGGAAATATAACTAATTCCCTAAAGTTTATGCTGATAGAAAACACGTAAACCATTACGTCCAGATATCTAGGATCATGGCCGCGTTGAGGAGTAAATCTATGAAGAGTGGATGTTGGATTCGGCTTATGGAGCCGTGTACAGGTGTTGATGTGTCTCCCGTAAGTTAGAAACGGTCATGCAAATCCTCACGTGATGAGAAACAGAGTCCTGTCACTGTGGGACTCTACGGTTGACTTCCACTTGGCCACCTTTGACCGCAGCCTCCTTAGGTGAATTTTCTCGAGCCAATAGGACACGATCCATGTCCACATCATTTCTGACTTGCCCATGTGGCTCGTTTTTCCTGAAGACACCTGTAACATAGACTTTCACAAAATGGCTGCGGAAAGTTGCAGCAGCTGCGGAAAGTGGCAAGATTCCGCAGCTAAATGAGAAAAAATCTAAATCAAACAGCAGACACAAAATATAGTTAAAAACCATTTTAGATTCTCTTTTGCAATTAATATACAATGATATTGACAACTTGGAAGGTTCAGGTGAATGAAAAAGGTCTAGGAAGATGTATAAGAAAGATGCAGATTTGAGACTCAACAGTTTTCAGGAGTTGCCTAGATGGGAGATGACTCATTTTTCATGGCTAATAGCTTTGGGATGGAGGATCCATATGGGAGAGATAGTTCCCATTATATTTTATATCCCATTCCTCAAGCGGACCTCTAGACATCACCTTGTTATCCTCTTGAGTATTTCACTAATAAACATGAGATAGTCATATATACTTGCATGTCGAGGAGGAACAATGTGAAAACTGATTGATGAGATAGCACTTTGTTTGGAGGAGATCATCATACATGGATTCTATAGGGAGAGGAGGAGAAATAACTCATTCTATCCTTGTACTTGCTTGAGGACAAGCAATCTTTGAGAGGGGAGGACTGTAATATTCCAAAATTTGCAAGCAGCAAATTGGAATATTAATTTTTGCTTATATCATCTAGAAGGTGAATAAAATGGGTAAAGAGACCCATAAGTAGGAGTAAATCCCTCATAGTGTGAAATGGATCAATGAAGAAGCTTTATTTTGCACCTTCCAGTGTGAAAAGGGGCCAATGCATGAGGACAAGGTCAAATTTGACCAAGTCAACTGCGCTGCCTAAGAGGTGTAGCTTGCTTGGGAAGATAGCGCAGTTTGAGAGGGAGAAAGATTATTTGTGGAAGAAACCCTAATGTGTGGGTTCTAGGGCAAAGAGACATTCACTTGCATAAAATGAGGAAGAGGCAGCCATAGTGAGACATATTTGAGTATTTGATTATTTGTCTAATTAGACTATTTGTAGTCTCCAGCTGTTCAGCTGAGTTGTAGTGTTGTTTAGCACGAGGGATTCCTGTTTAGGTTTTACTCTCCTTCTTGAGAGGCCTATTTAAGGATTTCACTTCATTTTCTCCACATTCAGGCTCACAACAAACATCTTTCACCACAACGTTGCTTCGTTGAAGACAACATTGAAGGCAGGTGTCACAGTGATAGGTTCCACAACACTATCTGTCTATCTTTCTGCTGAGGAGTGGAGCTATATTCCTCAAGAAGGTTAGTGGAGTGTAGTTTCCGGTGGTAGCTGATTTTCATACCTTGGTACTTCCAGTGGTACATCTCAGATCACCACAAAGATGGGCCTCTCTCTAGACCTGCTATTTCAATGAGAGCATTTCCAGTAGTGTTTGGTACCACTGGTCTTGAGGGTGAGATCTTCACATAGGGATCATTTTGCACTCGGGAGATCCATTGGAGGAGTTTTTCTTTAGATTGGTTATATTATTTAGCCATCTCCATTCATTCCAGCTTGATTTGTAGTTATACCGCACCTCTAGCATGTTCCATAGATTTTCCATTTGTATACATATTTCACCCAATCCATATAAGGATTTTACTATTATTTTCGTGTTTTCGAGTTTTCATCTTCTCACATTTCTTGAGCTGATATTGTCATATCATTGTATTACCACTTTTCATGTTGCAGTGTCTCATATAAAATCTGCAGTCATTGCTGGGCACTCTTGTGTAGCAGTGTTTGTCATCATTTATGTACTTGTTTCTTGAGGCTGATCATTGCCTCTCTTGAGTAGCTTTTCCTCAAGATATTGTACACATGTTTTGCTGCTATGATCTAATAAGATGGCTATGAGTTCTTTTTACAGTTTTTGAAGTTTATGCAACTCTACTCTTTCATTATTGTGTTGCATATTGCTGGATCTCCACATTTGGAATATCTTAAGATATTCTCGATAGTGTAGAAATTCCCTATTTTGGGATATTACATAGAACTACACAGAGCTCAGAATTTATGGTTGTGAGTTATCCCCTTACAAGCTACCAAAGTTCCTCCCCATGAGGATCTTTTCCCTGGAGTACATCAGAGAGATGATCAATGCAGATGAGGTACATTTTGTATCTCCCAAAAACAAGTCTCAATATAGGATAAAGTCCCAAATTTGGTCCTTTAATTTGCAATAGCAGAGAAATAGGAGAGGAGGCTGACAAGATGCAGGAGAAGATGAAATTCACACACATCTTCACTTGGTCTTATTACCCATTGGGCATCATCTCAAAGAAAAGGGTGGAAAACAAATCAACTCCATATATCCACAGCCACAGGCCTGAAATTGAGCAATTCATGAACCAAACAGAGTGGGAAGAAAACATATTACAGGAGGCTGAAGAGTAGGTGATTTCATCCTCAAGTGTACAAACCCCTACTCCAGAAGAAAAGAAGAATAGAGAGGAAAAAGAAGACAAAGGAAAATAACAAGAGAAAGAGGCAACAGGGAAAAGGCCAAGAGATGATTAGTCTACTTTGGAGACTAATACTTCCAATAGAGAATTAAAAATGAAATATAGAAAGAGAGAAAGAATCCATATGGACATAGATCAAAACAAGGAAACAGAGCAGTATACAGTCGTAACAATCAGAGATTATCCTAGTTCATCTCTAGCAGGTGGCCAAACTATATTTTCTACATCTTCAGCTACAATTCCATTTCAGCAGCAAACCCTTCAAACACCTACATCTACTGATGCTACAGGGGAAAAGGAGCAAAAAATTTATGAAACCTTCAGGCATATTAAAAAGAAGAATGAGATATTGAAGACTAGAACCTACAACTAGTTTTGGAAGAAGACCAGCAGTTCACAAAGCAGGCTTTTATCAGCCTTTGCCTTAGAAAAAGGAAAAATGAGAATGTCTTTCTTAGAAGCCCAAATTTCTCAGCCAAAATCACCTCCAGATTTCAAGCATACTGCTTTTGAATTTAATTTCAAAGACATCCATCCAATAGATCAGATGGAAATACACAAGAAGACTGGAGAGATGATCTCCTCCACATTGATAAGCACTGCAATGAGCTTGTCTAAATTGTAGGTATCACTGGCTAAAATTCAATCTCATCTCAAGATGGAGAAGATTTATTCTCTGGAAAATGATACCAGAATTAAATACTTGGAGGATTTAGTTGTGAAGATTGGATATGACCAAACAAATTTAGAGGCAGTGGAAGAGATCGTGAAGAAGAAGAACACTAACATAGAAGCCCTAAGAAATAAAATTAAAGTGTCAGCTACTGAAGACCCTTAAACAAAGGACATAGACGAGAATGAAGCACAAAAATCACAGATGATGAAGCTGATAATGGAGCAGTCATCACAATTGAAGCAAAGGGAGACAGAGATGGATCAATTGGTCAAGGAAAAAGGAAAAGAAGAAGAAATAGCCATTGTTCATTTGGCTGATGTTCCTATTGCAGTCATCCCTACAGCTACTCTAGAAACTACAAGGAAATTAGGTGGTGTAGAACAGTTGGCCAAAGCCATGGATAACATGACTATACAAATAGAGGAAATCAAAAATCTGGAAGCAGAAATCAATACCTTGAAAGATCTAAAGATAAGGTCTAACAATGCACATGAAATAGAAATACAGAGAGCTCAAAAGTAGATTGAAAGACTGATGAACGTAGTGAGAAAATATTCCATTGGTCAGACCATTGGCCAAGAAAAAGAGATTATTTGGACAAGCATAATTGATTCAATGAATGAAATATGACCTTCTATTCAAATCATATTTGAATAGAAAGAACTGATTGAACAAGTAAATGATGCCATAGAGAAAGCAACCAAGGAGCTGGTGATGTTTGGAGAGCGTAAATAACATTATCATACTTTTAAATGCCAAGAATGTGCTCGAACAGAGTCACTGAGTTATGTATTTAACAACAATTCTAGAAGTCAAGAAGGTGCTTAATAAGAAAAGCTTGGTCACACAATTAGAGTAAAAGTGCCACAATTTAGAAGTTGGTGTCAGTATATTATTTAATAGAATCAAGCCACTAACTAAAAGAGGGTTACCCTCACTATTTGTAATAAATTATAAGCTTATGCCCAGACAAGACTATGTGAAGAAGTTGAAAGAGATTGCCACAAGTTTGCAGGGATTAAAGGATCAATGACTGGAAGAGATTTCCTTGAAGCCATGGAAAATGATATATTCATCCACGATGAAATTAAACACATTTTTGTGTTGAGGCAAACTTTTGTGAAATTCATAGAGACATATGAGATATACCGAAAGCTGATCAGAATCAAGATTCCAAATGAGAAACAGTGGGAAAAATGGTGTGACTACTAAGAAGGGTGAAAACCGGCACATCAGCAAATTGGCATAGCTAGTGTATCAACCAACTCACCATATCAACATCTTATCATCCAAATATGCCAGCACATACCTAATCAAATCAAGCAACAACAACGATATGGAGAATAGGGCCTAATTTCAAAGTTATTCCATCATGTCCACTTCATGGTCACATTAGTCAAATTTTGATTATTATTGTAATTAATAACATATTTCCCATGTAGATACAAAAATCACTATAGAGTTAGTTACATACTGCATTCCTTCTCAGTATCAGGAGTTGGACCCTAAATTGTAAAAATATTTCTTTTGGAGCATTGTATTTTTGGAGTTGGAGCATCAATAATAAAATACCTTTTGCAAGATTCTTGAGCCGTGTTTATCTGGAGATGTTATTTATTTTCGGTGTTTAATGTTTTCCATTGTTATTTCTATCTATCTATAATTTAAATTGGATTGTAAAGAAGAAATATGAAGATTAAGATTTGTTGTTAGAGCACCTTATTTCTTGTTGTATTTACAATATAAATGTTTTTTTTTTTTTTGAATTTTGGTTAATAAATACTTAATTTCCTTTTAACCATTACTGAATTCACTTTTTTCTTTCATCTCATAATTCATTATGTTTTAAAGATTCAATAAGAGTAGCAAGCTTGCCTTGTAAATGCTCTTGAAAATTTGATGCAACAACCAACTTGTTATTGACTCTATAGCCCAATAGAATTAGTTTAAATAGATCTACTAATCCAACCAAACAATAAATCCAAAAGTAACCCCTACAATCATTATAACTAGCCTAATACTAGAAATCATAAAACAAAGCTAAATCTAAAAGAGAGATCCCTCTCTGAGTCTAGGAGGGCTAGATCCTAGGCTCCAAAGTTGTTTTGATGTTGTCCTATATAATTATTCTTGCAAATATTAAAATTATAGAAGGATACTACAATTCATCATCAAAAAAGTGTCTAATCGGTTTGCCTCTCATCTGAGGCTAAGACTTCCCACTGATCATATATGGGCTCCCTGTGATTGGCTATACCTAGATGCACTCAAGGCCTCATCATGAGAATTCTCTTTAGTATGAAGGATGTGATCATGGTATCATACCTATTTATTTTGGGCTCCTCGATTCTTAACAGAAAATGACTTTTTGCTTTTCACCGTCGGTGAGGACCTCAAACTCATTGTGTAGAAATTTGAATAATAGATGAGTTATTCACCGAGATTATCCTAAGTACACACTATTTAAGCTTCATGCATAATACATAACCTCTTCTACAATTGATCATCAATATGCGGAAATAGAAGCGATCGCATGCGCACATTAAAACATAATCAAGCACACATATAACATAGTATGTAATGGGGAAAGAATCTAGCTGAAAACCCCCAACTATATGTATATTATAATGATAGAGAAAATGTAACAATACATAGCACAAAGCTCCTCACAGCTCTCAGCACTATCTCACATGCTACACACAAACTAGCTCCGATATGAACAAGTCACAAGTTCAAATCTCCTCCACCTGTCTGCCTGCCTCTACTGTGCAATCCAAGATGAATAATGATGAGATCCAAGTTTGAATCCCACTGGCTTGTACTGTGCAATCCTCATTGGAAATCTCAATCAATGTGTGTGCAAATCTCATGCACAGCTATAGTCACAACTGATAGTAGACTCACCCTTTCACCCACCTCAAACACTGGTCTCCACTGAACTGTCCATGCATTGCAGTTAGCTGATGTATTATTTAATTGATTTATGAATTAATAATTAGTGAATTAATTAATAATTAATTCACACCACTCATCAATAGTGTATTTTTTAGTTAGACTAAATACAACTAGTTCAACTAAGTTAAACAGAACACAACTCCACCAACTGTCTCATCAACTCCACCAAACTCTGCCACATGAGTTCTAACCGAAGTAAAGCATGCAATAGCTCAACTAATCCTTAGGAAAAGTGTATTTCCTTCTGTCAGCTGCATGTGCCACATCCAAGCATCAAACTGAAGTGCTCCAAGAGGATAAGATAATGTTTATAGTCCAAATATTATTAAGAGCTAATAATATTCGACTGATCTATTTTTAGACTGGCAGTCTAAAAATAGACTCCGCCCAATGTCTAAAAATAGAGGTCTATCTATTTTTACCAACTTGACCAATCATCCATAAATAGCATCCTGCAACTCATAGACCATGATCCATATGTCTAAAAATAGACTTTGCGCCAAAAATAGCCTGCGGGCCCACTTAGTGAAGGCGACTTCTTTTCACTAAGCTCCATTATCTTGTTGCATTTTCAACACGTTGAACACTTGCGGCTGCATGAAATCCAATTTGAGTAACAGTTAGGCTTCTGTAGCCACATGTTTAAACTTAGACCTTTCTAGGCGCATGATCATCCATAGAATAGACCTCAACGATCTTGATGCTATCTACACTATTGGAATCCTATTACTCACTAGCTAACTGCATGTTATGCAATGTGTTCAAATCAAATCCACTTTGGTTTTGGGATCCGCTCTCCCTTCTGTCAAGTTTAATCGTGCACCTCTATATGATAAAGAAATGAGGAAATAGATATTTTCCAGCTCCATTCCGTGCTCATGGTCACCAATCCTTAAAAATATTTGTTGTTCATCCCACCATAGGATGATCCAAATTAAGAGATCCTCTTGATTTTTCATTAGGTCAAGTCTGACATATTTCAAAATCCAACACCATCTTAGAGCTTCCAAAAATTATGAATCATTCAACATTTGTAGTTCCTCATGGTCGTGAACTCTTTCTCTCCAAAGACTCATCTTATTGACTAGATCCTACATAAAATGACTTTGTGATCAATTTATATCTAGAAAAATATCCCTGGGAATTAAGAAACCTAAGTTTTTCTTACGCTTGGTCTGATAATGAAACCTTCCTTACTCCATAGAGCATGATAACACCCTCCTCCTTTGTGGGAAGAGCATGCGAATGCACCCCATGGCTTGGGTGACTATTGTCAAGATAAATCCCCTCTGCAGACAGAGGAGATCTATATAGCCCTAGAATGGGTCTAGCAATAGAAGATTCTTTCTAACATAAAATTTCTTAACTAATTCTTACAATGAAATGAGGAAAGAAACATAAATACCTTTTTCCAATCATTATCCTTGAATCCTTTGATGGTGACCTTGATCCACGATCCTTGTGGGCTCGCTTCATGCTACTGATGCCATTTGAATACCTACGGATGATCAAGGGACAACAACAAACGTGATACAATATATAATAAATGTAAACACTAAGCTTAATCATGATGCTAGCATGCAAAGGGATGAGAGTTCAGAAGAGTCTGAAAATGATCAACCAAGCTCTAAACTTGGGCGAATCATGGATGTGAATTTATAGCAAGGAGAAAGAGGTTGGGAGCCCATGAAAGGAGGAGGGAATCCCACTTTCTAAGGGATGATCCCCCATGGATGAGACCAAGGCTCTAAAATGAGAAAGGTCAACCTTATCATCTCTGTTCAACCAACTCGACGCCCTTGAGCTTCTCGAGGTTAAATCTTATCCTCCATTTGAGGAAGCACTTCCAGAAATGGGATCAACACAGTTTTCCAAGAAATTAGGGTACTGACTCCACTAGGCCAGAACTAGGAAAAGGACATCAGCGTGGTTATGGGACCAACAAGAGCGTTTACCCAGGAAACTATGAATTTGACCAAGTTCTTTCAGTAATGTTTCAAGGAAGTATTATTTGGATCTTCAAGGGGATATGTTAGCATATTTCTTGATGATGGAAAAATTACATAGGGTTCGTCACGGAGAATTTCAGGATTAGGGATGGGAAAATGAGCATGGTGACAAATTGTTTTGTAACAGATTCCCCCTCAAGCACGAAGGCAAAACTGAGAGTGATGGCTAAAATGCTTTATGAACCAAGAAAAATAATGCAGACCACCTTCGGAGAACCTTCCAAATCAAACATTTACAATATATGAGATATTTAGTATAAATATGCCTAACCACATAAAGTTGCACTAGGCATAAAATGACACACAAGCCCATGGTATGGCCGCAGCCATCCGTCTAAAATAGATCATAGAAATGGAATCATGATGTGGATATAGCCATTCATATAGATATGATCATGTATACAATCATGAATACTCAATAACTCCTTAGAGCCTGGACCAAAAACCTCAATCAATCTCAATCAACCCAATGTACAAATATATCCATGTGGATAATTTTGTTGGTGTCAAACATGGTAGAAAAACCTGATTACCAGCTAATAATGAAAACCGTTAACATGCACGAGAGATACCACCAATAATAACGATGGACCTCAAGGTACAACAACATAATCTACAAGTGTGAATATATTTGTTGAAGTCGAACACTTGCAGAATCATTCAATTTAAGGCCAATTATGTGAACCAGTCATCGAACACGAAGAAATTTCCATTAAGGCATGCAAGCTCCAAGGTACTAAAATAATTTTCTAAATCACCTTCCCAGATGATGAGCTGAAGTAGAAAATAAATGATTCGTTGAAGGAGGGTCATAATGATTCCCACATCATCAACAAGAAATGACAAATACCTTAAGATGATAGGAGTGATTATGGATTGTAAGAGAGGAGGTTAGATATGAGGAATATGTTTGACAAAAATGGCTTCTCTTGAACATATTGGCGGCATGACTCCAGAGTGTGGCAGCATTTGAATCAAATAGGATCAGAGGTCATGTTGAAAAAATTGGTAATCAAATAAGAGGCAAACAGATTTCCCAAACCCATGGAGGAAAAGTGATGAATGTAGGATGTCCCCAACTCAACACGAATTGCAGATGAGTGTCATGTTCAAGAGCGACAAGCTACCCATAATACACATAGGATGTTCACTTTGAATTTTTCCCCGTTATTGCTAATGAGTACCTCTTTATTTTTTTATAGCCAGCATGAACAGGATATCATATGTTAAGCATGTAAGTTCATTCTTCAAATGAATCCATCCTAGTAATTTTAACGAGCCCTAGGAAGTGTTAGGGTCACGTGATTTGGTTGATTGGCAAGCCAAATGACAGTGTAACATCAAACCAATATTTGGAGCCCAAGGACCTAGCCTTCCTGGACTCAGAGAGGGCTCTCTCTATTTGTGTAAGGGATATCTGTGTGTTTGCTTATTGTGTTTTGATTTTAGGCTAGTTATGAAGTAGGTTTTTTGGTTTTGGTTTTTAGGTTGTGAGGGATGAAACTGATCAAAGATATAAGATAGGTAAAAAGATGTCAGATCAACTGGGCTATGGGGTCGAAAGGGTCAAGAAAGCTATCAAATGGTGATACAAGGTTGTTTAAGGGCCGATTTTATTCGAGGTAGAAAGGATCTTTGGGCAAAATGGAACAAAATGGACATCAAGTTTGGGAACAACAAAGGATTTCAAGCATAATTAGTTTAATAGCTGACATAAACATGGTAGGGAAAACCATTAATCATGAGAAATGTAACTATAAGCTAATCAATACATAGAAATAAACATTCAAGCCATGCATATAGATATATAACTCTCTAACTTTGGGAAATGGCTATCATACTTTGGGGAAATACACTTAAGATAGACAAACAACTTAAATTACTATGCCGAAATGCCTAAACACAGTACTTCAAGCTATTGGGCACTTTGAAAACAATATTGCATAGTCTTAGGCAAAGGGAAAGATCAAAACAAGACCTCCTTGGTTCAACAAATGACAATCTAATCAGTCAAAGAGAAATTTCATGGATGGAGCTATGGCTAGCCATGAGTAAGAAGGGTGTACCGTAAATCATACTTAGCATGCATAAAACCATGAATAAAAAAAGCAACAATATCCTTAAGTTATTAAAGAGCAATCAAGAATTCTTTAATGTGACTAAGAATGAAGAAAACATGGAAGCTATGAAGAAACAGGAAATTTGAGGTGCCTCCAAGGGCATGTCTCAAATTTTTTCTCTACTTTTCTATAGCAAGCAAGAAACATGGATTCATGAATGAAAACTAGGAAACAAAACAAAGAGAGAGACACATTACCATTCTACCAAGTCATGGAATCCAACAACAATCCTCTTTCATCATCCAAGAACATCCAGGAGACTATCCAAAAGCATGAGACAAGTATTCTTCCAAAGCTTATATGACCATATATTGATTCTATCATCAAGTTCAGCCTTGTTTACAATGAAAGCCTTTGGAATATATAGGCTCAAGCGAGGAAAACCTCTTAGTTCAATTTGCACTATCATTGGCCTATCCAAAATATCTAATCTTGTCCTTGAGGCTTTGCAAAGCCCAAGGCACAAAATATCTCATAAAATATCTAAAAAATGCTAAAAAAGGGAAATAAATTGAATTTTCATAACTTCTCATATGCAAAAATAGCTAAACGCACATGAGGAAAAAGCAGTTTTTAAAGGTTCAATTTTTACAAAAATACTCAAAAAATACATCAGCAAAAGGTCCCCTGACTTGCCAACAACTTTTCGCAGCCTTCCCGATGTCGAAATGAGGCTCATGATAGCTCGTTCGAAAGCTATGAGTGTCTAATTTTTGGAAAATCTGGAATTTTTCCAATATAATGCTTGGAAGTCCTCCAAAAATAGGCCTGTGTGTAAAAAACCAGAAAATAAGGTTTGCTGATAGATCGGGCAGAGTGTAGAAAAAGCGAGCATTTTTCGCCATTTCGGGGGAGAAAATGATCTTCAAATGTCCTAAAAATCGCTGAGTATGTGCTCTTGAAATTATGGCATCCAATGATACCATTCTCCTCCTTTGATGATCCTCCAAACTGAAATGGTGAAGCCCATGAGATTTGGCCAAAAACCCAAAAATGCCAAAAACCCAAAATATGTCAAAAATCGCCCAAAATTGGTGAGCATGAACCTCAAGGGTTATCAATAACATGTTGTGAAGTAGAGGCCAAAATCTGAAGTCCTGATGTGTCTTTCCTCACTTTCCGTGCCGGGCGCTTCCCTTTAGCCTCCTTGAGCTTTTCTTGAGCAGCCTTCAACTTACGCCGGGCAAACTGATTTAACTTTTTATAATGCCTCGTCATTCTCCTTTGAAGGTCTAAATCCCTGTCTTCCTTCTCCAATTTATTCTCCAAATGGTCATTGAATCTCTCAAGCCATGCCTCCCTATTGTTCTCTATCTCCTGTTCAAACAATGCAGTGAGAGGGGTAGATTGGAGAAAGGCATTTTCCTCTTCTTTTTTGCTTCTCAAGGGCCTTTTTAAGCCCCATGGTTCTTGGCCTCTTTCGCCTAGGCTGATCTTCTCCTTCACTTTCATCAAACTCGCCCATGATTTCTTCCAACCTCGCTTGGGCTTTGGAGGCCTCCTTTTTGTACTTGGTCACCCGTGTCTCATAAACAACCATATGGACACTCATTTGCCTATTCTGGATTTGCAAAAATTGATTGAAATTCCTTGCCCTATGAAGATCATCCTTCAATGCATCAATTTGGATTTCTCTATGAATCAAGAGACTTTCTAGAATTTGGGCCTCATTATCACTATCATCGCTTTGGATTTGGATGATTTCGAATGCACTCTCATGTTCATGACTGCCTTCCTCTTTACCCTTCCCTTTGCTTTGGGTGGCTATTCTAGTGCTCTTCCTCCTAGGCAAATCAATGATGGGCTTCTTTGGAAATTCTCCTTTACTTCGGAGGGCCCTTGTCACATTTGGAGTGACCACCCTAGGCACTCTCTTCTTTGTTGTCCGAGGCTTGGCGACCTTCGGAGAAGAGAGCATGGCCCCTTTACCTTTGTCATCTTGCTTCTCTTCTTTTTAAGTTTGTTGTTCTTCTTGAGGAGGTTGTTGTTATTGTGGAGGCTGCTATTCTTGTGGAGGTTGTTGTTCCTGTTGAGGCTGCCCTTGCTCATCACTGTCATGCTGCTCCTGTTCGGCACTATCATGCTGCCCCTGTTCAGTCTCTTTTGGCTGCCCCTGTTCATCATGATGTAGATGTTGTGTGTCAAAGGAGAAAAACTATTCACCTCTTGCACCCTTTGACAAAAATATAAACACCCGACCTCATGGAAATTAAACAATACTGATGAGTGGGCATTCACTTCTTCAGTAGAAATAGGTTCATATCTCTTATGCAATCCACTCCAACTATCCTGCCTGAGAGGCATCTTGTTATAGATGCTCTCCGCAAAAACAAACTGCCTCAAAAAGGATTTCTTGAAATGTGTTATCAAACAAAACTCTGCCTTCTCTGTCAATCACTATTTTATCAAGGAAAATTTGTTTCAAATGTTGTGTGAGATGCTTCTGTGATATTAGGTCTTTGTTCCTCTGAAAACACTGCCCTTTCTCTTGGTATGCCAATCAACAAATTATTTTTAAAAGCAAGTACACAGTCAAGTGATTTCTGTGTTTGTGTAAGGTCACATGGCTCTAGGTGTTTTGAAGACAACAAGACAGCCTTGTAGCAGGCAAAAAACCCTCCTAATCAAAATACTGCTCTTGTATTCACTATTCTTCACCCATAGTTAGATAACAACACCTTAAAACTTTTCAAACTACTTTACTCATTTAAATTATGCTTGATAGGGTAAAGGAGAAAACACTGGTTTTTTGCATTTTTTACCACATAGAGGAGGCCTTTGAAATGACAAAAACACTTATACCATGATTACTGTTGTTTTGAAAATAGGCCCACTATTTCATTTGTTCAAATACTGTGTTTCTGCCTTTAAACAGTGCCTCTACCTTTCATCATTGTTTTGAGGGCAGTTATTGGGCTTTTTACATCAATAGAAATGCACCAATTTTACTATGATCACCTTGGGCAAACACCAACCAGCAATTTCGAGTTTCCAACATAAAAAACCTCTCCCTTTAAAAACTCAACACTGTGATTTACACTATGAATTTCATCCCTTTTTACACCACTTACAGTTTTGAAAAGAGCAAGGAGGCACATAAAATACCTTTGAAAATGATGATGGCGTTGTTTGAGGATTTTGGGTCGTTTCAACACATTTCGGAGGCGTTTGAACCATCAACAAGTGCACGGCACGTTTGTAAAGGAAAGCGCCGCGCAAAGGAGAGTTGTCGGGTCACTGTCGGGCGGTCGTGACCGACGCCTACAGGCGCGCCGCGCAGTAGTGGAGTGCTTTGTAAAAAATCTGCCTGAACGCGCTGCGCAATGCTACAGGCGCACCGCGCAGTCAAAAACCCTTGAAAACTCTACAATATTGCTTGAAAGATTCTTCTTTGGTAGAGTGAACAGTAAAGGAGTTGTTTGCGCTTTGGAAATGCAAGAAGATATGGCCACGATCCTTTTAGCTCTTTTTAAGTCGATCATCCTTGAGTTGCCTTCGTGGGGGTTTTTGTAAGTCTCCTTTTGAAGGAAAGGCGTTGGTTTGAAACAATAAATGAACATCTTATCATTTGTGTTTTTTTTAAATAAAACACACCCAAACTTGACCAGGCCATTCTTAAAAACTGTGGGTGACTATTTTTGGAGGTTTTTATTCTTGTGATCTTTTTCACTGTGGGAAAACCACTATGAAGGTCAATCATCACTCGGTGTTTTTCTTATTGAAAAAGGAAAAACAATGACTTGTGAAACATCTTTTGCCATTTTTCAAGGAGGTGATTTATCTCTTTTAAAACTTGATGACAATTTTTGTTCCTTATACTTATATATGTTTGTTAGAGGTAACCTAACTCAAATCCACCTAGTGACTGCAGATGCATTCTCCAAATGATGCTTCTTTTTTACTGTGGGTGAGGCCTAGTTGTGCTCACCTGAGCTTTACTATCCTCTATCTATCAAGAAGGGTACTTCTTTTAAAAAAAATTCCTCTACTCAAAATGTAACATCAAAGCACCTTTGACCTATTTTCATAAGGAAACTACCTTCATTTGTAACAGTGGTATGCAGGTATTGCTTTTGAATGTTTGTTCCAGAACCTTTTGAAAAGCAATTATCACCTTTTGGCTTGTGTCTAACCCAGTTGATTTCAACTATTCTTCAACTCTGTTTTGTTTAAAGGAAAAAATACTAAATTTCAATCCTGTTTGTCAAGGAGGTGAGCTTTTTGTAGCTTTTTAAGGAAATCACACCCCTCAGCAAAGTTTGTACACTTCTTGGCTCTAGACTGTCTTTGAAAACAAACTCTGATAGGAGATAAGCCAGCCTTTTTGATATTTTATAACGCTCATGCTTTTCCTTTGTTTTTGACATGATTGCCTTGCTCAGAAGCTTTAAACTGTCTTCTGTTGCTCTTACCATTTGTCTCTTGATCAGTCAAACCCTGAAATCAGTCACTACTTTGGCCCTCTGCTTATGAATGAAGGAGGCCTATCTTGAAAAAATGCCTGATGTCCTTTCAACCTCTGTCTCAATCAAAAGATGAATGTTTGATGAACCTACTGATAGTGGTTTCTCTTACATATGTTGGCATAAGTTAGTTAGAAGCTAAGACTGTTGGATTCCTTTGGCCATCTGCTCAATAATATTTCTACATTGACGATCAACTCATTTACTTCATATTGTAACTCAATAACAATGGAGCTCCACTGCTTTGCCATCTGCCATTAATCATCATTTTACTTCAGAAACCCTTAGTTGTTGTCTCACTGTAACCAAAGTTTGTCTTTACAGTTAGTGAAAAACTTAAAAACATAATTTACCTTTGGCCCTCTACTTATAGATGAAGGAGGCACTCTTAACCCTCTTCTTGTGAAATGAAGGAGGTTATTCAGTCTTCAAACCCTTTGCTTATAGATGAAGGAGGTTTTTCAGTCATGTCATATCATCAGCCCTTTGACAGTGTTATTTTTCCTTTCACTGCCCTTTCAGGCTTTGACTGTGATCGCAAGAGCTTAATGAAAAACTCTCTGCTCTGTGGCTGCATCCCAGGCTCAAGATCACATTGAGAAGCAGTTGTCTTCTCATGTGGAGCCAAATATTGTCTTCTGAGATGCTGGTATGCCTCTGTCCTTGAAAGATCCATTTAAAACACTGTAAAAACACCTAGAATCAGTTTGACTTATGGTACATGAATTGCTGAGACTTGAGGGTGTATTAGTAGTGCAACCTAGGGCTGTAACCAACCTTATTTGCAAAATGGGAAGGTCTGTTATGACTGGTCTATAGCCGGTAGAGGTTCTTTGGCTTTAGAGTGGTTTGCTAAGGGAGAAATTCCTAAAGCGCCACTACCTAACTTAGCGGAGACTTTTTGGATAGATTTGGATTGTTTCTTTGGATCTGATGGGCAAACTAGTATGGCTGAGGCTATATAGGACTTTGATAATAAGGTTTCATCTCGTCATATGCAGACTAAAAGGTAAGAGGGAAAAAAAATTTATGGGTGTTTTCCAACTGGAAAATTTGACAATTTTTTAGATCAGCTGCTACAAAACTTGGCTGCTACAACTAGTCATCACCAACAAGTGAAAAATACTAATGATTAACAGGAAGGAGGAACTCGGTCTCATCATGGTGACAAGTCTTTTGTCGTTTAATATTTAATGAGTCCAACGAAAGGTAAAATCGGTAACTTTTCATGTTTAAGGAGTTTGAAAAGAAACAAAAAGAAAACTCCATCATGTCCCTTTTCATAATTCATCTCTTGAACCCGAAAAGGTAGAAAACTATGTCCGAGAGAACCTCTTAACCATGTTCGATCAAGGTATTCCTTTTTCATAAATAGTAAACCTCGGCGTGAAAGAGAGGTAAATGTATACTGATATTACGTCAATTCATTCACTTTAATGATTTCGAAATGACAAGTACTTGGTAATATTTTCATTTTTCAACAGCTAGAAAAGAGCTGAAAGTTGACTCCAAGGGGGTTCATTTTTCGTAAATGTTTAGTGAGCCAAAATTTTGACATAAAATTCAACTCATTTTCATCAGAAATGATCATCAGTAGTGTGAAAATCTTGTACTACACATAAACATCAAACGTCATAGATATCGGGGAAAAATAATAAAATATTGGTGAAAATTTTTCAAAAATCTATAAATAGACCAAAAAACAAAATCATTTTCACCTTTCCATTTTGAGAAGACCATTTTGTCCATTTTCCCTCTGAATTTCAAATCAACAGTGCAGCCGATATGGGACACCATTCTTCGATCCATTAGTGCCAAGTAAGAGCTTTGAACCTCCTTTTTATTTTCATTCTATTCATTTGGCATTTGGTTTTCAGAATAAGGGAGTTTAAGGGAGAGATTTAAAAAAATAAAATTCACCTGCAACCAGCACGATTTCAAGCTATCGGGGTTGCATTAGTCATGCTCAACCCATTAGGGCAGCGTGCTACCAATTTCAAATCATTTCGGACAGACGCGTTGGCTGCTCAAAAGATTTTAAAAAGAAAAAATCACCCAACTCCACCATTATTTTCTAAAAATTATTC
Organism: Pinus albicaulis; assembly: GCA_034641835.2. Lineage (NCBI taxonomy): Eukaryota > Viridiplantae > Streptophyta > Pinopsida > Pinales > Pinaceae > Pinus > Pinus albicaulis. Next base: position 1,195,760,331 of record CM076578.1, on the reverse strand, counting down.
CATGAATGCTCATAAAAGACCCATTGGACATGTTTTGTAGGTGCTTTCAGTGATGATGTTGGTCAAATGGAAATAAAAAGGCCACGAGGTGGAAGACCACCAAGCCTTCCAGGACCAAGATTGTGTCAATGATTTGTGCAATTACTGATATTTGAAGTTCTTCCAAACATCCGGTCTAAGAGCTCAACTGGAGCTTCTCCAGTATTTGATCAGTATCTTGGACATGGAACGATAGGTGTTCATCATCGGGGACCAAGAGTTAGAGCTAGATGTGATGGACATTGATTGTATCACCGAGATATCCAAGCGAGGGGGGATGATCCAACTGTCTGGGCTCACAAATGGGGTGAGAGCATGAGCATGCTCATTTAGAGATACTATGGGGGGGCATGGAATACAGAGAGTGGGAAGGTAGACATATCTTCAATCATAGTTCTTCCTGTGCGTACAATATTGAATTGTATCACCAAAGTGGTAGGAGCCCAACCGTTGCATGAGGCAATGAAATCCCAGTTCCAGTATGCGGTGGACTGCTTTGCCCCAATGATGTTCAACTAGTGTGAGGGTTTCTTGGCTAACATGAAGAGCCAGCTAACCAAGTGCAAGATAGGGAGACTAAAATAGTTTGGGTATAGGTCAATTATGGTGAAATTATTTCTAGAAAGAGTACACTTATTCCAATATCAGTGGTTAGAGATCCATGATCCAGCCCCGAGGGATCGAAGGTTGATCCAATGGTGTGACATAATGCCCCGATAGGGAGGGGGCCAATAGATGCATTTCCCCACAGCCTTCTTCAGTTAGTTGTGATGTCAATTGATCGTAGTTGAGTACTATGCTTATGCCGGCATCAACTTTAGAGGGGATCTAGATATTCTGATCCCACCAGGCACACAATGGATTGATGCAGGTAAAAAAAAAAATTAAACATTTTTACTTTTTAGATGTTTTTTTTTAATGTGTTATAACACATAAACTTATGATTTGTTTACATATATGGGTCCTCAGAGACCTCCTGGAATGTCACTGATCGCACGGAGGGTAGCCCATCCAGCAGAGGATGCTCCTTGTGAGGAGGGAGCAGACACATTAGCTGAGTTGGAGTGGAACCTAGTCGGTCTCACGTGAGGCATTCTAGAGTATCCCAAATTTGATGAGATCCCACTACACTTTTAGAGACACACTGTCAGAGTTCTGGATAAACTACGTTGTTTACTCTAGCAAGTTATTCGAGCAGTAACTTTCTACCATGAGCACCATGTGGGTAGGTAGCAGCCCTATTTATACTTTTTGTATTGATGTAGGCTTGAAGAGCCATTTTTGTAACAGAACACATATCTTTTGAGCTTTTGGATGTAACACACTTACACACTAATATGTATATATTCATATGCATCTTTCTACAACTTCTTGTGTATCATAATGATGTCTTGATTTACATATTGCGCAAATTTATATCTAATACATGGTTTGCTAATGAATCTGTTAATGTATTTAAATTCCTTGGAATGTGTTGATATGTGTTAAAATCAAAATTCCTTTCCAATAATCTAACACGTAAATACATACGAAAAATTTGAAAATTGCGCACACAATAACACCCATTCAATTGTAACATCGCTAGTTTTGAGTCCAACTTAAAAATCAAATCTCTAATCCCAAGATCAATGGCATCCAATAATATTTCAATCACTGCACTATATTCATAAGTATTGTTAGTTGTTCAACCCAAACAAATGCCTTGTAAATTAATCAACTTGCCATCAGGGGAAAAGAGCCCATGTTGCGGAAGACAAGTCCCAGGTGCTACAATAAGTGCCATCAACAAAACCAACATAGTGATCTAAAGAAATATGCAAACCAAGTGGAACACAAGGTAAGCAGATGAAAAATGTCTGCAAGGAAAACAATCACACTAAAAATCAACTCAAAACACAGTAATGAATAACACACTAATGTACAGAATTATCACACTTAAGATTAAGTGTAATATTTCTTTAGGTATAGCCCATTTCAGGGCTCAGCCAAATGATTTCCTTTATAATCAGCTAGGTCATAGGCTTCAAGCTCCAAAACACGTTGAATGATATAGGGCTCATGCCACATTGGCTTGAACTTTCCTACTCCAAACTTATCATGGGCTTGGTCATAAAACAGGACCAAGTCACCTTTAGAGAAAATTAGAGATGTGAGAGATTTGTCATATTTCACCTTAACTCATCATTTGTGTGCTTCAAGAACTAAAGCAACAAGCCTTATGGTCTCGTGAAGATGCTCGAGGTACAACATACATTCCTCTTCTGGCGAAGTACCAGGAAGGAGTTTGATAGCCAGCTTCAGGGAAGGAATCTCACACTCGGTCAGGAGTGTGGCCTCAAGACCGTACACCAATTTGAATGGTGGGAATCCAGTGGAAGTCTTAGCAGAGTTTGGGTATGCCCAGAGAGTGGAGAAAATCATTAGGTGCCAGTCTCGCTTGTGCTTTCAAATAGTGCATTGAAGCATGGTCACCAAGACTTTGTTGACATATTCAACTTGACCATTGGCCTGTGGATAATAAGGGGTGGAGTTATAATGACGTAATCCCAACTGAGCAGAGAGATTTGTCATAATATGATTATGAAAATGAGTTCCATGATCAATGACAATTTCTTTCGGGACACCAAACTGAGCTATGGCATGATTTTTTTATAATAATTGTGCCATAGTGATACCTTCATTATCGTATGTATGCATCGCCTCATCCCATTTAGTGAAATAGTCAAAAAAAATGATATCGACATGTTCCCTGGTTGAGCGAGGGTTACAGGTCATAAAAACAATGTCCCATTTCGCAAAAGGTCCGATGGTCACAGCTGGGTGCAAGGGTAAGGGTGGGTGCGCTCTTTTCCGGAATACATCTGGCAATCATGGCATTTTTGTACTATGAGAATGCAGTCTTTAAAAATCTGCAACCAGAAATAACATGCATGAAGGATCTTATGAGCGGTAGCATATCCAGACATGTGACCACCACAAGCCCCAGAGTGCCAGTCATTGAGAGCTTTCTCAGCTTCCTCGAGAGTCAAAAAATGGCAGAGGATAGAGTCAATACCATTGTGATAGAGGGTGTCCCCAACGATGCGATAAGGTTTGGACTGGTACCGAATCTGTCTTCACTTAGGATGTGATAGCTTTGGCCGATAATTCTAGGTCTAGAGATATACGATGATGTCTCCATACCATGGATCAAGAGCACTAATGAGAAAGAGAGTCTCATCGATAGGAGTGGGATAATCCATGGTGGGAAGATCACATATCAACTCAGCAAAGACCAGGGATTTCTTCAACTTAGCAGCAGTAAACTCTAATTCAAACTCTTGAAGGATAATGATCCATTTTGAGTAATTTTCCCCAACTAACTGGAATGTGAGAATGTAAGTCATGGGGTTTCAATCAGAAATCACTAAGTTTTTTCACAGGAGAATATAGTGACGGAAACGTTGAACGGCATGAACAACAGCCAATGTAAGTTTCTCTACATGAGCATAACGGGTCTCATTATCATAGAGATTATGACTCAAGTAATACACTAAATGTTCCTGACCATCGTCATCATACTGAAATAGAACCATGCCAATAGTGCTCTCGGCAATGGCCAAATACAGGCAGTAGTCGTGGTGATAATTGGGAGGGTGAAGCAGCAGAGCTGTGATAAGGGATCATTTTACTACATAGAAAGAGCTCTGATAAATTTCATCCTGTTATCACCAAAATAGGACCTGATAGGCTGCTTATCAAGTCAATCTCAGTGTAAATATTTCAAACCAATCTTTTGGTTGAGGCTCAGCCTCCTCAGCCTAAGAGGGCTCTCTCAAAGGTTAATAATATAAGTTATAGATAGACGGCTAACTCTGTGGTTTGTGATTTTGTATGTTTACAGGTTGAAATATGGAGACTTGCTACCATTGGGCTATGGAGTCAGTGACAAGGATAAAGATAACAAATAGCTCCTCATATAAAACTAAGGCTTGTATATACTTCAATGAAGGAGTGACACATTCAGGAAGATCTCAATAACTTGAGGTTCATAGGAAGTCAAAGCATGTGGTACATTAATTCTGAGTAATGATACATCAAGGTATTCAAAAGGAAAGTATTTAAAGCGATTCATCAAAGCTTAACACTTAAAGGAAGTCAGAGCATGAATAACCATGAATTCTGAGTAATAAGTATTAAAACATTGAAGAAAAACATCCAAAGATAGGACCCAAGAACTCAATTCACCATAGTTCGACACTTAAAGGAAGTCAGAGCATGTTCCTCCATCAATTCTGAGTAATAAGCATTAAGACTATGGAAGTAAAACATATCAAAGATAATATATAAAATTCACTGAAGTATACTAAGAATCTCAGGTCCAAAAAAGTTGTATTGCTTCTGTATATTATCAGTCTCCCCAAAGCAATTACAAAAGTAGTATGTTCTCATAACCTTTTCCAACCCTTCATACATCGAGGTATTCACTATTTATAGGCATTTAGCCTTTACATTCAATCTGCCAAGTGGATAGATTATTAAACTCTACTACTGACACCAAATATAACTACTAACTATATTTTTAAAACTAGGACTGACACCTTTTGAATTAGGAATTAGAGTCCTACTATGACTCAAACACCTATTTATTACATTTAAACTAAAGAGGATCCAAATATTTCTCGAAAGTAATCCTATATTTTAACCATGCTGGCCATCAACAAAACATTAATATCCTGACTGCCTTTGTGAAGTTACTCTGCCTATTATTAAGGAGATATCAGTTTGATGACCTGGCACATGTGGACTGGTGTCTTGGCAAATTCCTGATCTGATACTCTTTGTCAATTCCTTGATACTCTTTTTCATTCTTATGGGGAACAACTTTAAGTATTCATTACCTTTCTCCTTCTTCCTAACATTAATCATCAAAACTAACCTTGCTGTCAAAACTATGTTTTGAGCTACTTTCGTAGCTAGTTTAGTAGCACAAACAAAAAGATGATACGTGATACTCTTCCGCTTTACTTTATTCATTTGAGGATGTTAAGTAGTCAAAAAAAAATTAAACACAGCCTTCAAAACTCTTCCTCCTTATCATTTTGGGTACCTTAAAACCAAAAAGAATTATTCAAAAATTCCGCAATAAAAACTGGGCTTCAAGCCTGGCACACGCTGCGGAATTGCCTAATTGCCTACAAACTTCACATAATTTTGATTTTAGGCCTATTAAAGGTCCATTGCTATGTGAGATGATAGTATGTATCCTGATAAGGAAAATTTGGTTAAAAATACCTCTTACCCTCCTCAAGAAACAAACTTTTCACCTTCAGCCATTTCATCAACCAACAAAAATAACTTTGTTTTTCCTGAAAAATAAGGCTTCACTCCTAAGCTCATATCTCTCTATCCCTAATAGATGTTACAAAAATGGAGGATTTTTTTGTAGATAATAATTTTTATAAGAAAAACCTCTCTCAGCTTTTTAAAAAACATCTTCAATTGTCCGGAATATGCATTATAACATCATGTATAAAATAGGAAAATTCAGAATGCTGAAAATAGGTCCCAAAGGAAACTTCGAATCTCCCAATTGGTAGTACCTGGGAGAAAAATGAAAGAAGTTTTTGTTCCTTGTTATGTTCCTAGAAAAAACCTCCTTCAGAATTTTGAAAATAATCTTCATTTTCCTGAAAAATCCTTTTGAGACCAACAGCTTAAATAGTGCAAGAAACACAAAAATCTCCTTGTAGCTCTTGGTAGAAATCCATGTAACATGTCTGGATGAAATCTTGTGTGAATGTTGAGGTCTTCCATGATCAGTTAAAATTCCATAGGCTCCTATCCAAACACATAGCCTCCTTTTATGCTTTCCTCTTCATGGAAATTTCTTTTTATAACCCAAACTGCCCTCTTAAAAATGTGACAACTGTAAAAAATAATTGGACAACAAGTTGTTTGTCACAAAGCTAAATTTTCAAAGGTGACAACTAACTGATATATGAAAAGGTTGAAAATTAAATGACAAAAAAAAGCTTAGGTAACCTTTTTAAGGAGTGAATTCGAATGTGGAAAGAAAGGTGACAAAATGAGGGAGTGGCACTTTCAAATGATGACCTTACTTCTGAAAGCATGACCTTGAAACTCTCAAAGTTTAACCATTCATCATTATGGAGAAAACCATTGTAGACTAACACAGCTTTCGTAGCACATTTAGTTTGAAAAGTGTCAATTTTTCAACGGAACTACTAGGTGCTTCTGCATCGAATTCAATTAATTTTGTACTAAATCTACTGCGGACTCAGATAATTTTTTACAGATGGTGAGATTTAGGACTTGAGGTCACTTCAGGGTATCTACTCAAAACCTATTCTTTTGATGTGACTTGAGATCATCCCTAACAACTTAAAACAATCCTTGAAACCTATATTAATCATAAAACTTATCATTTCATGATGTTGTGAAACTTAACTAACCTAAAGACCAACTTGACACATTTCAAGTAAAATTTTGAAAATTTTTGGGTAATAACAGTGGCTCCACTTGGGATAGTGTGCCCCTATGGTACACTAAGGACTAGTAGCTCCAGTGCTTCTATCCATCCTTTAGAATAAAACTCTGAAATTTTTCCAAGCTCCTCCTCAAGCTCTAATAGCCTTCACCTTGGGCTCAAGCTTGATGATCACTACAGAAGAAACAAATATGTACCTACTGAAAAGATGCTTAGTCAACTTTGAGCTTATTCAAACACTCCTACCTACCCTATTAGCTGCAATCTCCATTTGTAACTCAAGGAACATGAAACTTCCAATGAAGCCAGTCATTGATTTGATCTGACACTTGAATCTCTTGACTTTGATTGAACCAAAAATAAACATGATACTGAAACAACCGAGGCAACATGAGATGTAACTGATCTTCAAGATGAAAATATAACTAGAAATTTGAACAATAAATATTTTCCATGTATTCAGCTATAGGGTCAAAGAAGACATGATTAGTTTGATGATTCTCATAACATTATGGCTATTCAAACTGATCTTCAAAAACAGTGTATTCTTCCTCGATATCAAAAGAGAAAGGAAGCAACACCCTCTTTTTGTGTTCTGCCATAGAAAGCTTTTGAAAAGAATGATCATGATCATGAAGACTATATGATTGAATTTGACCTTGTAAACCTTCAATGTCTTTCTAAATGTTCTTAGCAACTTCATCCAAAAATTTAATCTTATCTTTTGTCTTGCACTCAAATGACTTTAGATAAGAAGACAAGGAAAAAGATAAAATTTCATCTTTTTCTTCATTAATATGATCATCATTCCATTGTTTGAAACCTTGAATTGAAGGAGAGTTTTCCACCAACTCTATTCTGTCTATCCATTCCTCCAAAAACATAAGCCAAAATTCTGCAAATGAATTAATAGATTTGACAGGAAAATTTTCAATCCACTTTTTACATTTCCTTTGAAATGAATCATAGAACAACATAATGCAAACATATTCATGTTTGACTCTAAGAAGCTCAATAAAATCACAAAAATCTGATATATGCTTCAAATTCAAACTCAAATATTCTCCATTGAATTTTGGACCATTCCTTAAAAAATATGTATCCTTGGGAAAATGATTTGGGAAACCATGAATTCCTGAAAAATTTATACATGCATACCTTGAAACAAGAATGGTAGCATCTGAGTTCTTCATAAGTCCAGTGGAATCACCATGAATCTATGAATTTTGAATTCTTCAACAATGGAGTCGCCAAGGTAGTTGCACCCTCAAACAGATTCTGAGCTCCTGCTACCTTCAAGAGTTCAGCTTCATAATTTTCGGGAGATGTATATCTTCAGACTCCCGACAGACGCACCAAAATGTTATCACCAAAATAGGACCTAATAGGTTTCTCATCAAGTCAATATCAGTGTAACTATTTCAAACCAATATTTTGGCTGAGGCTTAGCCTCCTTAGCCTGAGAGGGCTCTCTCAAAGGTTAATGATATAAGTTATAGATATATGGCTAACTCTGTGGTTTGTGATTTTGTAAGTTTACAGGTTGAAAGATGGAGACTTGCTACCATTGGGCTATGGATTTGGTGACAGGGATAAAGATAACAAACAACTCTTCTTATAAAACTAAGGCTTGTATATACTTCAATGAAGGAGTGACACATTCAGGAAGATCTCAATAACTTGAGGTTCATAGAAATTCAGAGCATGTGGTACATGAATTCTGAGTAATGATACATCAAGGTATTCAAAGGGAAAGTATTTAAAGTGACTCATAAAAGCTTAACACTTAAATGAAGTCAGAGCATGAATAACCATGAATTCTAAGTAATAAGTATTAAAACATTGAATAAAAACATCCAAAGATAGGACCCAAGAACTCAATTCACCATAGTTCAACACTTAAAGGAAGTCAGAGCATGTTCCTCCATCAATTCTGAGTAATAAGAATTAGGACTATGGAAGTAAAACATATCAAAGATAAAAGATAAAACTCATTGAAGTATACTAAGAATCTCAAGTCTAGAAAATTTTTGTTGCTTCTATATATTATCAGTCTCTCCAAAGCAATTACAAAAGTAGTATATTCTCATAACCTTTTCCAACCCTTCATACATCGAAGTATTCACTATTTATAGGAATTTAGCCTTTACATTCAATCTGCCAAGTGGCTAGATTATTAAACTCTACTATTGACACCAATATAACTACTATCTATATTTTTAAAACTAGGATTGACACCTTTCGAATTAAGAGTTAGAGTCCTACTATGACCCAAACACCTATTTATTACATTTAAACTAAAGATGATCCAAATATTTCTCGAAAGGAATCGGATATTTTAACCATGCTAGCCATCAAAAAAACATTAATATACTGACTACCTTCGTGAAGTTACTCTGCCTATTATTAAGGAGATATCAGTTTGATGACCTGGCACACGTGGACTGGTGTCTTCAAACTAAACTCTTAACTGAATATCTTCACTTGGTTAATCACTGATATGATACTCTTTGTCAATTCCCTGATACTCTTTGTCATTCTGATGGGGAACTGCTTTAATTATTCATTACCTTTCTCCTTCTTCCTAACATTAATCATCAAAACTAACCTTGCTGTCAAAACTCTGTTTTGAGCTACTTTCGTAGCTAGTTTAGTAGCACAAACAAAAAGATGATATGTGATACTCTTTTGCTTTGTTTTATTCATTTGAGGATGTTAAGTAGTAAAAAAAAATTAAACACAACCTTCAAATCTCTTCCTCCTTATCATTTTGGGTACCTTAAAACCAAAAATAATTCTTCAGAAATTTCGCAGCAAAAATTGGGCTTCAAGCCTGGCACACGCTGCGGAATTTCCTAATTGCCCACAAACTTCACATAATTTGGATTTTAGGCCTAGAAAAGGTCCATTGCTATGTGAAATGATAGTATGTAGACTAATAAGGAAAATTTGGTTAAAAATACCTCTTACCCTCCTCAAGAAACAAACTTTTCACCTTCAGCCATTTCATCAACCAACAAAAATAACTCTGTTTTTCCTGAAAAAGAAGGCTTCACTCTTGAGCTCCTATATCTCGATCCCTAATATTTGTTACAAAAATGGAGGAGGTTTTTGTAGATAAGAATGTTTATAAGAAAAACCTCTCTCAGGTTTTTGAAAACCAACTTCAGTTTTCCGGAATATGCATTATAAAATCATGTATAAAACAGGAAAATTTCAGAATGCTGAAAATAGGTCACAAAGGAAACTTCGAATCTCCAAATTGGTAGCACCTGGGAGAAAAATGAAAGAGGTTTTTTTTCCTTATTATGTTCTTAGAAAAAAAATCCTTTATATTTTTGAAACTCATCTTCATTTTCCTTAAAAATATTTTTGAGACCAACAGCTTAAACAGTGCAAGAAACACAAAAATCTCCTTGTAGCTCTTGGTAGAAATCCATGTAACCTGTCTGGATGAAAAATTGTGTGACTGCTGAGGTCGTCCATGATCAGTTAAAATTTCATAGGCTCCTATCCAAAAACATAGCCTCCTTTTATGCTTTCCTCTTCATGGCAATTTACTTTTATAACCCAAACTGCCCTCTTAAAAATGTGACAACTGTAAAAAATAATTTGGAAAACAAGTTGTTTGTCACAAAGCTAGCTTTTCAAAGGTGAAAAATAACTGATATATGCAAAGTTTGAAAATTAAATTACAGAGAGGAGCTTACTTAACTTGTTTACGGAATGAAATTCGAATGTGGAGAGAAAGGTGAAAAAATGAGGGAGTGGCACTTTCAAATGATGACCTTATTTCTAACAGCATGATCTTGAAAATCTCAAAGTTTAACCATTCATCATTATGGAGAAAACCGTTGTAGACTGACACAGCTTTTGTAGCACATTTAGTTTGAAAATTGTCAATTTTTCTACGGAACTACTAGGTGCTTCTACAGTGAATTCAGTTAATTTTGTACTAAATCTGTTGCGGACTCAGATAATTTTTTACAGATGGCCAGATTTAGGACTTGAGGTCACTTCAAGGTATCTACTCAAAACCTATTCTTTTGATGTGACTTGAGATCATCCCTAACAACTTAAAACAATCCTTGAAACCTATATTAATCATAAAACTTATCATTTCATGATGTTGTGCAACTTAACTAACCTAAAGACAAAGTTGACACATTTCAAGTAAAATTTTGAAAATTTTGGGTGCTAACACATCCCATAAGAATAGGATTCCCTTTCTCAATAAGCGCGTAAAGCCTTTGGCAAGATCAACGTAATTCAGTATGAAATTCTAGAGGAAATTAGCTTTCCCTTGCAAACTCTGCAGTTGATGGACAGAAGACGGAGGAGGAAAATTGATGATTGCCTTCACTTTTAGAGGATTGATGCAGATGCTATCTTTGGACACCACGAAACGTAGGAGATGGTCGCATTCGACACAGAAGACAAACTTATGAGGATTTAGCCTGAGAATATAGTGTCGAAAACATAGGAAGATAGCTCTAAGGTGGTCCGGGTGATCTCGACATTTCGTGGAATGAGCAGGAAGTTCATCGAGATATGGATGAACTATATGCTTGATTCCATGAAATGCATATGACATAGCTCACTGGAAGGTTGCTCTGACATTCTTCAGGTTGAAAGGAAGCTTCTTATAAGAGAAATTCCCCCATGGACAAATAAAAATAGTTTTGTGTTGATCAGCTAGAGTGATGTTAATCTAGTTATAGCCAGAGAAACCATCCATAAAGGAAAATATCTCACTCCCGACACCTTCATAAATGATTTGATCAATAAAAGGAGTGGGGTAATTTTCCTTAGGACAAGCTCGATTGATATCACGGTAATCAACACAAACTCGAGTGGTCCCTTTCTTCTTATTGACAGGAACAATATTGGAGACCCAATATGTCAATGGTATGGGGTAGATAAAATGAGCTTTAAGAAGTTTGTAAACGTCATGCTTTATAGCGGAAACCTTTCTTGGGTGCACAGGACAAGTCGTTGGTGAACGGACTCTGAATCTGGAAAGGTGGGAATTTCGTGCACCATGATTCTTGGATCAATGTTGGGAACTTATTCATATGACCACATGAATACACCGCGAAACTTCTAAAAAAAATTCCTTATAGATCTTGATCTCATCAGGAGAACAAGGCGCACCGATATGCACATTCTTGACAATCCTTGGTTTAACAAATATGTCAATCGAAATGGTCGGAGTGGTATTTCCCATGTTGCCTTCAGACAACACTTCGTGAATCAAAGCCAGATTCTGAAGTGGATCAGTCTATACTTGTGAAGCATGGGATCCTAGACAGGCAAAGATGTCACCTGGGATTGGGAGAAATGAGGAACGATGATTTCCATCATCTCATGGAGTTTCTTTGAGATACATCAACTCCATGATACCCTTGTCAGTGGGAAAAGTCTCATTCAAGGGATCATCAAAGTCCCAAGGACCAAACTAGGGAGATTGCACATAAGTATCTGAGGAAGAAACCAAATGAGTATTGGTTTCAGTTGCAACCTCGGAATCCATGAGAATATCTTGATACATTTTCTCACTTGGGCTAAGAGGTATATCATCACCAAAACTTTCGATTTGGTTGTGATTGGGAACAATCCATAGATCATGACCAGACTAAATCATATTAACTGAGGTGACATTCGGAGGAAAAAGTGGAAAAACTCCCATAAGAGACGAGTCTTTGAACAGACCCAACCCAATGTTCTCATAAGGAGTAGCGGCCTTCCCAACATAGGAAATGTTCCCTACTAAAGATTCAAAGGGGAAGAAAGCCAACTGATCCACTTTCACTATCTTCCCTTGATGTGGGAAATTAAGGAGGGAAAAGAGGGTGCAGACTACACAAAGCATATCATTTTTCCAACTACGTCTAAGAGGGAGATTATAGTTCAAGTTGGCATTTACCTCGACTTCCATGGTTACCGTTTTCCCCTTGAACGGGATGGGAATTCCTTGAGAATGGTGTATAGCTGAGAACCTTGACCATCAGAATCTTCTAAGGTATTTGGGTACTGACTCAATGGGGGAGAGCCTATGGCTTTCCAACATGCGACAAACATGATGCAGGTCGAGCACCTTCATCAATGACAACCCGATGAATAATCTTTCCCATAATGGTAACTTGAATAAAAAAAACTACCTAAGATAGGAGGCCCTGAACGAAATTCTCAAGATTGAAAATAATCAGATTAGAATCTGAAGGATCAATCCCTCCAATGGTAGAGAGTAGTGCCTTCCATTGTGATGGGCCTGAATAAAGGACCTCCAAAGCCGACATCGTTGAAGGTGCTTGAGCCAGATATTCTAAAATATTGTAGTGTTGTGCTACTCTTGCTTTCGAATTGTAAGAAAAATCCTGAAGAAAACCTTTTGGGGGTGGTCGAATGATGGATTCACTACTCTTTCTCTCGATATGAAGAGGACTAGAGGTAGGAGGCATGGAAGAGGAAGGGTGATCTCTAACTTTTGGTTCCACATGAGCCTTGGATGGATTGGGACAATATTTCATTCTCGTGATGATGGAAACAAATTGAGTTCCAGAAAAGAACACCTGAGAGCTACCATATGATTGAGCTTGGTCTACCATTTGCGTCTGCTAGGAAGGGAATGGTTCTTTCAAAATGGTCGGAGTCCCAAGTGTGCCCTTCAGAAGATGGGCAACTTCAGCATGCCAAGGACATTCCTTGGTGTAATGATCGTCATCACATATTAGACAAGGATATTTGGGCTTACGTGTTGAATAATCACCAACAGATGACTGCTTTGAATCATTTTTATGGTTTTCAGATTTAGACTTGCCTTTACCCTTTTTCTTACCCTTCGAGGATTTATCTACTGTGGTAGACAAAAAAACATTTACCTCTGAGTTTTTACCAGGATTATTCTGGTTAAGGTATGGAGTAGGGGGCGCAACAGCAATAGTGGATTTGGAATTTGAAGAATTCTTAGGCTCACTACTATCAGTATGGGCCACCCTCCCAATAAAACCATCCACCGAAGGCATAACAGGAGATTGAGATGATGAAGCATTAGTCAAAGGATTCGGTGCATCAGGTAATAACTCATATAGAGTCACGGACTAGGAATAAAACTAGTCGAGGTATTGAGCTCTAGCTATGACCTCTTCTTTCATGACACACCCTCCCATTGCAAAATCTTTTGCAATTTTGGGAACGAATGATTTTTTGAACCATTTGGTCAACAACTAATCAGGGATCTCAAATTTAATGAGGCGACGATGACACCGCTATTCATGGATCTGATCTGAGATATGCGTAGTAGTTGACTGCTTCAATGAGGTGATGGGTGTCGGTTTCATACCGGAGAGGAAGCTGGAAGTGAGTGAGGAAGGCCATAGCCAAGGAATTGAAATCAAATAAAATTCCTTGAGGGGCCTCAATGTACCATTTGGTCGCAGCACCGATAAAAGTGCGCTGGAAAAGATGAAGACAAATGGAATTTTCAACCCAATAATAAGAGGAACACCACAAGTAGTATGTCATAACATGTTTTTGGGGGTCTTCCCGAGATTTCCCTTCGAACTTCAGAAAATATCTTGCAATCTTAGTTGGAATTAGCAGCCAATGCAGCTGATGCTGGATGGGGTCATTTGTGAGCTTTGACACATCCAATAATTTCAACGTAGCCAAGAAGGACAAAGGTGGTGATGAGGCGAGAAAGGTCGGGGGTTCCAACCTGATTAATAAGGATTATGCCCCCAATAGGGATTTTTATGACCTGGATATGCATATTTTCCCCATGGATGGTAAGGAAATTGCTACAAATATTGTTGATAGGGACGTAGCTGGGGTTATTGATACAACCCCTGTGGGAACTAAGGTTGTGGACCTTGTTGGACACGGGGTCCAGGATAAGGTCCCTGCTGAACATGAGGTCTAGAATGTGGTCCTTGATGATAATGAGGTATAGCCTATGGTCCTTGTTGAACATAGGGTCCAGCTTGAGGTCCTGGTGTTAGTCATCAGTATTTTTTTCACTTGTTGGTGATGACTAGTTGTAACAGCCAAGTTTTCTAGCAGCTGATCTAAAAATTTGTCAAATTTTCCAGCTGGAAAACACCCATAAATTTTTTTTCCCTCTTACCTTTCAGTCCGCCCATGACGAGATGAAACCCCATTATCAAATCCACCTAGCCTCAGCCATACTAGTCTGCCCATCAGCTCTAAAGAGACAATCCAAATCTATTCAAACAGTCTCCCTTAAGTTAGGAAGTGGCGCTTTAAGGCATTTCTCCCTTGGAAAACTATCCAAGAGCCAAAGAACCTCCATCTGCTATTGACCAGTCATAACAGACCTTCCCATTCTTCAAATAAACTTGGTTACAGCCCTAGGCAACGCCACTAATACACCCTTAAGTCTCAGCAATACATAGACCATAAGTCAAGCTGATTTTAGGTGTTTTTACAGTGTTTTATGGATCTTTCAAGGACAAAAACATACCAGCATCTCAGAAGACAATTTTTGGCTCCACATGAGAAGACAGCTACTTCTCAATGTGATCTTGAGCCTGGGATGTAGCTACAAAGCAAAGATTTTTTCATCAAGCTCTTGCGACCTCATTCACAGCATGAAAGGACAGTGAAAGAAAAACAACACTGTTAAGAGGCTGATGATATGACATGACTGAAAAACCTCGTTCATCTATAAGCAGAGGGTTAAAAGCGCCTCCTTCATCTATAAGGAGAGGGAAAATGAACAAAATTTGATTTTTAGAATCTGCACTGACTAGAGTACTTTTTTTAGGTACAGTGAGACAGCAACCAAGGGATTTTTTCATGAAAATGATGATTAAAGGGCAGAGGTAAAGCAATGGGTTTTTAAAATGGTCTACAGGAGTTTCATTATCTTTTGAATTACAAGGCAAAACCTATAAGCTGACAGGTTCATCATCATTGAAGAAATATTGTGAAAGAAGATAGTCAAAAGAGTCAAAGGGGGTCTTGGTCTCAAAATAACCTCTGCCATCATGTTCAAAAGGAAAACAGTCATCTGCCAAAGAAGGCATCCTTCATAAGCAAAGTAAAGGAGCTCATCATGGTTTGAAGATAAAAAGAAAATCATAGCATATGGCAAAGGCTCTAAAGAGGCTGCTCTCCAAAAAGAGGTGAAATAAATGAGAATTCAGTCTTCTTACAGACCTCCTCCATACAAGAAATAAAGGGCAGCTCTCCCTTGTTCAATTTTCAAATCTAGAACATCATCCCTGTTTTATCTCCTTAAAACTGAAAACTGGATCATTTTGTCGATCTGAAGATAAGTTAATGTTTTTGGGATTGAAGGAATTTTGTAAATAGGATTTGCACTTATAGTGTACCCATATTCAAAGAGAAGCTCAAATATCTCATCTCAGCAAATACAAAGCGATAGTAAAATTTGCATGGCTTTTGAATCATGATACCTCTGCCACAGTAAAATTAGGGTTAAGGAGCGCCCGGGCATTTTGTTTCAAAATGTGTTTATAACCAAACGTAGATGAAATTTACAAAAGTGAGAGATTTTTTTGTCCCTCATAGGTTTAAGAAGAAAAACCTCCTTCAGTTTCTACACAGGTATCATGGTTTGTGAGAAATGTGAAAAATACAGATGTCACAGGAGAATTTCTGCACCAAGATTCATCATTTTGACTAGTGATGGGACAGTCAGATTTTAAACAATAAAATGGACTCCAAATAAAAATATTACAATTTTTCTGGAAATTTTACTTCCATATCTTTCCGACGAGCCATCTCGGACCAAATTCCGACAACATGAAGGCATCCAAAAGTAGCCTGCAATCAACGCTATGTTTTTCTGCACCAGCATTCACCATTTTTGACCAGTGATGGGACAGTCAGTTTTTGAAAACCCAAATGGACACCAAATGAAACAACTCAAGCATATTTGGGAATTATACTTCCATAGCTTTCCAACAAGCCATCTCAAGCCCAATTCCGACTTCGGGAAGGCATCCAAAGGTGGCTTACAAACAGCATTATGCATTTCTGCACCAGGATTCACCAGTTTTGACCAGTGTTGGGAAACTGAATTTTTGAACAACCAAATGGACTCAAAATGAAAAAATTCAAGATTTTCTGGAATTATACTTCCACATATTTTCAATTATCCATCTCACGCCCAATTCTGACACCGAGAAGGCCTTCAAAATGGGCTGAAAATTTTTGCGACGCGTTTGAAAAGTTGTGCGGCGCGTTCAAGCATAAAATTTCCAAAGGAATGTATTGATGCGCGGCACGCCTGTAGCAGCACGTGGCGCGCCTATAGCATCAGTCAAAAACTCACCAAAAAACCTTCAAAAACTCTTTCCAGAGCTTCTCAACCAGTCAAGAAAAGATTGCCATTGAAGTTTCAAGGTATTCTAGATGCATCCTTGGTATTTTTGAATTTCTAAAAAAATGTTGAAAGCTGTGTTTTTCAAAGGACTAAATGTTGATGAAAGGGTGAAGGTCTTGGCAGGGGTGGAAAATTAATTGGTGAGTAGTTCAATGAATTTTTTTACAGTGGAAAGGAGGGTTGGTTTTTTCTGTTTAAAACTCAAAATTTCGTTGTGGTGTTAACTACCCAAGATCGACATAACAGTAGCATTGTGTTTGAATTAATGCCTAAAGGCCTGGATACTCCCCTCAATACAGTTCTAAAAGAAAAACCAAATAACCAGGTTATATCCAGCAGTAGAATTTTGTCAAATTATTGAAGGTACCCTAAACTGTGATAGGGCAAAGAAAAATTTGGTCAGCTCAGTATATGGTGAAAACATTATTAAATGGAAGGCACTGCTTAAAGGCAAAAAACCTAGTATTTAAACAAATGAGACAGTGAGCCTATTATCAAACAGTAGTAATCATGGTGTAAGGTTTTATTTTTTCATTTCAGAGGTTTCCTCTGTGTGTTAAAAAGGGCAAAGACAGTGTTTTACCTTTCATTCCATAAAGCAGAGTCAATGAGTGAAGTTACCTTTTGCATTTGGAGGTATTGTCAAACCTTGTGTAAAGAGCAGTCAATACAAGGAGTGTGGTGATTGTGAGGAGTTTCTGATGTTAGATTCCTACAGGGCTGTTGTGCTCACACTAACACAAGGATTTTGGTGACTCCCCCTATAACACAGTGACCTTTGACTGTGTATATGATTTTTGTTGACTGTGTGAGGGTTCGTAAATCTACTTATTGAGTGGCATACAAAAAAGAAAGATCAGTGTTTTGAATTAAGAAGGTGTTTGCTTTGCCTTTCTCTAAAAAACAAGGCTATCCTGTGTCCTCCAAAACACCAAAAGCTGTGTGATTTTATCCAAGATCAGAAAATCATTTTTTTGTGCATGTATTTTTAAGTTGACTGTGTGCTTATTCTTGAAACTGTTTGTTGACTAGCATACAAAGAAACGAACAGGTTTTTGAAGGAGCAGGGACCTTATAGCAAAGAATGAATCTCACATAGCATTTGAAACCAATTTTACCTTGATCAAACAGTGATTGACAGAGAAGGCAAAGTTTTGTTTGAAGGAGACATTTTAAGAACTTTTGAGGTAGTTTGGTGTTGCAGAAGCGCATCTAGAACAAGATGCCTCCGAGGCATAGCTTGAGAGAGTAAATGAACATTTGAAGAAGAAGTTGGAGAGGGAAAACAAATATTTATAGCTTCAAAGGAGAATGATGGGGCATTACAATAAGTTAAATCAGTTTGCCCGGCGCAAATTAAAGGCTGCCCAAGAAAAGCTAAAGGAAGCTAAAGGGAAGCGCCGGGCACAGAAAGTGAAGAAAGACACATCAAGACTTGAGATTTTTTCCACTGCTTCAGAACATATTGCTAAGAACCCTTGAGGGTCATACTCACTGATTTTGGGCAAATTTTGACATACTTTGGTTTTTTGGCATTTTTGAGTTTTTGGTCAAAACTCATGAAATTCGCCATTTTAGTTTGGGGGATCGTTAAAGGAGGAGAATGGTATCATTGGATGCCATAATTTCAGGAGCACACACTCAACGATTTTCAGGACATTTGGAGATCATTTTCTCCCCCGAAATGGCGAAAAATGCTCGCTTTTTGCACACTCTGCCCGGTCTATCAGCAGACTGTAATTTTTGGTTTTTTACACACAGGTTCAGTTTTGGAGGACTTCCAGGCATCAGATTGAGAAAATTTTAGTTTCTCCAAAAATTAGACACTTAGATCTTTCAAACGGGCTATCATGAGCCTCGTTTCAACATTGGGAAGGCTGCCAAAGGTTGCGGGCAAGTCAGGGGAATTTTTTCTGATGTAATTTTTGAGTATTTTTGTAAAATTTGAACCTTTAAAAAATACTTTTTCCTCATGTGCGTTTAGCTATTTTTGTACATGAGAAGTGATGAAAAGTCAATATTTTTCCCTCTTTTAGCATTTTTTAGATATTTTATGAGATATTTTGTGCCTTGGGCTTTGCAAAGCCTCAAGGACAAGTTTAGATATTTTGATTAGGCCAATAGGATGGCAAGTTGAACCATGAGGTTTTCCTCCTCTTTGGCTTATATATTCCAAGAGGATTCATTGTAAAAGAAGGCTGAACTTGATGATAGAAGCAATATATGGTCATATAAGCTTTGGAAGAAATACTTGTCTCATGCTTTTGGATTGCCTCTTGGATGTTCTTGGATGATGAAAGAGGATTGTTGTTGGATTCCATGACTTGGTAGAATGATATAGTGTCTCTTTCTTTGTTTTGTCTTCTAGTTTCCATTCATGAATACATGTTTCTTGCTTGTTATAGATCAGTAGAGAACGAATTTGAGACATGCCCATGGAGGCACCTCAAATTTCCTATTTCTTCATAGCTTCTTTGTTTTCTTCTTCCTAAGTAACATTAAATAATTATTGACTGCTCTTTAATAATTTAGGATATTGTTGTTTGTTTCATTCATGGTTTTATACATGCTAAGTATGATTTACAGTATGCCCTGCTTACCTATGTCTAGTTATAGTTTCATCCATGAAATTTCTCTTTGACTGATTAGATTATCATTTTGTTGAACCAAGGAGGCCTAGTTCCGATCTAGCCCTTTGTCTAAAGTTATGCCAATCTTGTTTTCAAAGTGCCCAATAACTTGAAGTACTGTTTTTAGGCGTTCCGGCATAGTAAGTTAAGTTGTTTGTCTTCCTTAAGTGTTTTCCCCAAAGTCTGATAGCCATTTCCCAAAGTTAGAGGGTGATATACCTCTATGCATGGCTTGAATGTTTATTTCTATGTATTGATTAGCTTATAGTTTCATTTCTCATGATTAATGGTTTTCCCTACCATGTTTATGTCTGCTATTAAACTATTTATGCCTGAAACTCTTTTTTTTTCACAAACTTGATGTCCATTTTGTTCCATTTTCCCCAAAGATCCTTTCTACCTCGAATCAAATCGGCCCTTCAACAGCCTTTTATCACCATCTGATAGCTTTCTTGACCTTTTCGACCCCATAGCCCAATTAATCTGACATCTTTTTACCTACCTTATATCTTTGATCAGTTTCATCCCTCACAACCTAAAAACCAAAACCAAAAAACCTACTTCATAACTAGCCTAAAATCAGAACATAATAAGCAAAACACATAGATATCCCTTACACATATAGAGAGAGCCCTCTCTGAGTCCAGGAAGGCTAGGTCCTTGGGCTCCAAATATTGGTTTGATGTTACACTGTCATTTAGCTTGCCAATCAGCCAAATCACAGGACCCTAACACCTGGATAAGCCTGGTGGTACTGAGGAATTTGCTGATATGAAGCACCAGGTTGAGGCCTGGACTAGGGTTGTTGATATCGACCTTAAGGAAATGGCTAGTAATGAGTACCAAACTGATGAGGGAAATGACCAGATTGACCCAGAAGGAGATTCATACTAGCTTGGGTGTAAGAACCAAACTGAGGATTGGTCACAATAGCACTAACCGAAGGCTGGGGTTGTTGGGACATACTCCTGATATTGTACGTTCGGCCTTTGAACATAAGGAATATTAGGTTGTTGAGCATACGAATATGTCGCGTTCGGTTGCGGAAAGGGATGTTGAAACTGAGAATATTGAATATGAGGTTGACTTTCCCTAGGAATAGACCCAGAACTTGACTGCCCCCCACCCAAAAGGGGAGGTAGATAGAGAGGAATAGACTGCCCTCCGGGCATGAAATAAACCGTGTATTTCCCACTCAGTGGTGGGACTGTAGTAATTGGAGATGGTGAATAGGGGACAAAGGATCTGAACGACACTGTCATTTGACCAATGGTGGCAATCGATCGAAAAATAGGTTGAGACGCCACAACCACATTCGAAAGGAATGGGCTGGAAGACAGAGGAATACTCGTTGACCAAACAAAATCTAGAAATAATGGTGTACCACTAGAAGCTCCAAAGATAAGGTTTCCAAAAGAGGTATAACCATGCGGGAGAATAGACGCAACATAACTAGACGGTATTTTGGTTCCACTACGTGAATCATGAGGTGTGGATCTGAACAATTTTACCTCGGAGGGAAAAAACGACAAAGAGGCTTTCAAGATATACAAGCCAGAGGTTTCCTAAAGAGTGCTTTGAGGAGTGCTCACGAATGTAACATTTCGTCAGGAAGAAAAAAAAATAAGGTAGAGCGATATGCTACCAGAGAAGCACTAAAAGGTATTTTGGGCTGATCAAAATTTCTAGAAGGTTGTTGAGGTGAGACTACAATCGGATCAAAAAGTGATTCGAAAGAAATGCTGAGAATTGGTCAGTTGGTTTGGTGATTTTCGGCTTGGATTCTTCCGATGTTGTTGAAGGAAAGTTGTCAGGAGGTGCTCGAGATGGTATTGGTTGAACACTGATGACAATTCCAAACTATTCAACTTACGCTTCGAGGGGTCCAACCAAAAAATGAGGGACCTTAGGAGGAGGTTCTTGAGATTCATCAGAGGAGGGAGTGGCTGAATTCGATGATTCATCTACGATGACCTTCGAGAATAAGATAAAAAAGGAGAGAGGTGAAAAAAATCACAACTTACCAAGCAATAAAAGTTGGAAAACTACATAGGTGAGATGTTTTCATGGGCAGTTACTTTTAGAATTAACAATAAATTAAAATAAAAAAGGGTTGCTAGGCATAAAGGTTTACCAAGTATCCGTGAACTGCAATATACACCTTGGTGATCAAATGAAAGAGAAATTACCAAGGACTTAATGTACGACAACCAATATCCTCGAATGTTGTGTTCGGTGTATCACGTCTACAAGGCAGTCGACTAGGTTACCTATGGCAGGCTTGCAACCTAGTGGTGTCTCCCCAAGTATAAGTGACAGTACATGGGAGTCCAGTCCATAGTAGTGTTGTCTAATACATAACTGTTCTATGAGAGTGCCCCAAATATACTTATCATACATTAATATACTTCCATACGTGGGACAAGATATCACCCCCGGGTTGTAACGTAGACCGTTAGTGATAGCTCCTACGTTTAATGATGCTGGAACATGTCTCTAACCTATACCACTAAATATTCACATTAATTCTAATTCTCCTTAAGGTAAATTGGGTTCATTTTAGGTTGATCTTGATTAAAGTTTCATTTTCAAGGCTCAAAACAAATGCCACCTAAATCCTTATGGTGTAGACTAAATGCAAGAAAGAAGCTTTAAATTTTGATGAATCCTAAACTATTTGGCTAAGAGAGACCAAAAATAATGCACTTAATGTAGAAAAAAAAATTCCCCCCCCACACTAGTTCAGAGTTAGGAAAATGCAATGCTTTTCAAATTGAATTCACTTCCCCAACAAATGCAACTTATTGAAAACGAAAATGCCTTTCCTTTCAATAAGATGCAAGAATTTTTTTTTTGTTTTTCACTTTGAAATGTAATCAAAAGCAAAGAAAATGAATGAAAGAAGAAATGAAAAATCCCTTTACTTTTCTTTTAGACGAACCAAACAAAAATCACTTTAAACAATGCACAAATGAAATGATTTCCACTCTTCTTAAAATGACAAAGATAATCTCAATCAAAAACAAAAAATAAAATTACTTCCAATTTTTTTTGAATTTAGACAAAACACAGTCTTCTAGACTTGTGCACCAAACAAATTGTAATCTTGTGCTTGACACTGAACCGAAGGGAAACAGTCATAAATGCATAATTGACCAAAGAATACACCAAATTTATTTGAAACAAGACAAGAAAAATGTGACAAAGGGTGTTTTAAACGGCAAAAGGTTCCCAAACTTACAACAACTCAAAGAAACAAAACAGACTGACTTAGAGAAGATAGGTAAGTCAAACACATAGCAAGGAGATCACTAATATCTCAAAGACTCCTTCAAGGGCCAGGACACATTGGAAAATTAGAAGGGAAACTCAAATTTTCCAAAGGATTAGATCAATGCTTCTATGCTAAGAAGAAGGGTGCTGAAAGGCCAATCAGTGCGGCTTAGAACAGTGCTGCCAGTGCTACTGTGAGGATAGAAAGGGAATTGGTTGCTAAAAACAAGGAAAAAATAAAAATATTCACACACAAACACCAGACCTGACATAGTGAAGGGACTAACAATCCATACACAAGCTTACAAAGCCCTAAGCAGATTTAAATTTCAAAAATCGGTGAAACTAATCCAAGATCAGTTCGTGGAAGGAGAACTTAAAAGGCTAAAGCTCCCCAGTGGAGTCGCCAATTTTTTTGTCAATATGAATCCCCTCTGCAGACATAGGTAGTCTCTCTAGCCCTAGAATGGGTCTAGCAACACAAGATTCTTTCTAACATAAGCTCTCTTAACTAATGATTACAATGGAATGAGGAAAGAGACATAAATACCTTTTTCCAATCGCTATCCTTGAATCCTTTGATGGTGACCTTGATCCACAAACCTTGAAGGCCCACTTCTTGTGACTGATGGCATGTGAATACCTATGGATAATCAAGAGACAACAGTAAATGTGATACAATATATAATAAATGTAAACACTAGCTATCTAGCAGATCAAGGAGTACCATAATATTTGCATAATCACGTAGACAAGTATAGAAAGAAAACATCAAATGTGATTATTGATAAATTATAAAAGGAGGTGAAAATCTGAGTCTGTCCCCCAGCTCAAAATCATTACTTCTCCCATGCACTTAGCCTTAATCACGATGCTAGCATGAAAAGAGATGAGAGTTTAGACGAGTCTGACGATGATCAACCAATCTCTAAACTTGGGGGAATGAGGGATGTGAATTTATAGCAAGGAGAAGGAGGTTGGGAGCCTATGAAAGGAGGAGGAAAGCCCACTTTCTAAGGGATGATCCCCCATGGATGAGACCAAGGCTCTAAAATGAGATAGCTCGACCTTATCATCTCTGTTCAACAACCAACTCACCACCCTTGAGCTTTTAGAGGTTGAAGCTTCTCCTCCATTTGAGGAAGCACTGCGAGAATGGGGATCAACATGGTTTTCCAAGAAATTATGGCATTGACATAGTTGGGCCATAACTAGTAAAATGAAATCAACATGTTCATGGTACGAGGAAGAGCGCTAACCCAAGAAACTAGGAATTTGACCAATTTCCTTCAGTAATATTTCAAGGAATTCTTCTTTGTATCTTCAAGGGGATATGTTAGCATATTTCTTGATGATGGAAACATTGCACTGGATTCATCATGAGGAATTTCAGGATCAGGGACTGGAAAATGAGCATGGTGACAAATTACTATGTAACAAAAACCACGTTACCCAGCTAAACCACCTAGGGCTTTCTCAAAAACTCTAAATTTCCAGAAAAAAAAGGAATGAAATACAAGATAAGGATCATTGCTCTTACCTGGAACTGATGAAAAGTTGAATGGTTTTCTCGTGTGCTTGCAATCACTCGGGAAATTTCTGCTACATTTTCTCTCCATAACACTCTCATAAACTTCAAATGGTGAAAATGAGGTCACGTTTCCCTTCTTATAGTCAGTATGGAGGTATGACTCATCTCAGCTAGTCTTCGATTTTGGAGCAATTCATTCCTGCTTTGTTTAAAATGCACTAGCTCACTCTTCTGTCAAATTTTACATATGCTCTGATAATATTTTAGTGTTTTTATGCAGAATTGACCATCTTTGACTCCATATGAGCACATTATTTTATGGGACTTTTTCTCGCTCTTAACTTCGAAAAACCCCCCAGTTACCTTCTCCGGGATCGTAAAACTCCTACGAAGATTATTTGAGAAATTATTTTTTATGTCCTTTTCTCGCTCCCTAAACTCAAAAAGGCATATTGATTTTTTTTCTTCTGACTCATTAAAATTGCACAAAGAATATAGAGTTTAGTTTGACCCCTCATACTCATAACAAAATGAGTAAGACATCCATTGAGCATAAGTTTCTCACTTTATCCGAACTCAATGAACTAACTTATGGAAAAGATACCCCTTGGAGTTTCCTTTACAATCTTTTCAGACTCTCTAAATATGAAAATACCACTGATTTTACCTTTCTAGACTCATTAAACTTAATTTGATTGGGAAAAATTGGACAGAATAGTGGCTAATTATCTATTTTTTGAAGGATATTTTCACAATAGTATTCTTCTCACTCCCTTGAACATGGCACCCCCTCAGAAAAATTCCTCTTCATTAGCTTCTTGTTGAACCTTACCATCATATGATTTTAGCCTTGATACACGGATGTTAATGCATCCTTGTATCCTCGCACTCTTTGGTGTTCTTGAGTCTGAGCTTCCTGGTCGTCTTGATTTCGTGCCTTCAATTTTTCAAGGGATTTTCATACTCTCTCCTTTTTGTAACAACCATACAGTCTATAATATTCCAAAATTTTCATGCAGCAAATTGGAATATTAAATTTTGTTGATTTCACTTAGGAGATGAATAAATGGGTAAGGAGGCCCATGCATAATAAAAATATAAATAAAATCCCTCATAATGTGAAAGGGGATCAACATAAAGGCTGGATTTCACACCTTCATGTGTGAATAGGGACTTTTGCATGTGGACAAGGTCAAGCTTGACCAAGTCAACAATACTGGGATAGGAGGTGGAGAGCATCTTCTGAGACAATGCAGAGATAGTGGGAGGAAGATTCCTTAGTGGAGGAAACCCTAATTAAGTGGGGCCCAAGGCAAGAAGGCTCACACATGTATAAAAGGAGGGCAAGGCAGCCATAGCAAGACATCTTATGAATGATATTTTATTTTTCTGCTTAGACTTTTTCTGCATTCTCTTGTTGTTTAGCAGAGTTGTTGTGCTGCTTAGCACAAGGATTTCATGTTTAGGAATCCTTCTCCTTTCTTGAGAGGCCTCTTCAAGGAGCTTGTACTAATTTTCCTCACATCCAAGCTTGAGGCCAAGCATCCTCCTTCAGCTACAGTGTTATTTCTGCAGCAGTATAACATTGTGTTGCAGGGTGTTGCAGTGAGGGTTCACAACACCACTTCCGGAACTTGTGTTTCATAGGAGGAAGCCTTCCTTTCTCTGGGAGATCAGTAAGGAAGTATTTGAGCTGATTTTCAGATCTTTTCATGTGGCCAACATATTTTAAATCTCCTACAGTGCAGTCCCTTGCAGGAACTACGTCATTCTTTGTAGTGTTGCAGTGAGAGGGTCAATCCCCTCAATCTTGTCTTGCTTTCTCAGGGAAAGGGCCAACCCTTCTCCCAAAAAGACTTGTAAGAAGGATCCTCATTTATTTTTGTACTATACATCCATTTATACACATTTCTTCAGTAGACTGTGTTATTTCAGATCCAAATCTGCAGATCTATGCATCTTGTACTTGTGCCTTCATGAAACCCTTGCTGGGTTATCTTTCTGATGTGTAAAAGGAGCTAGATCTCCATTTTTCTTCATGTTTTGAGCAATAAAACTCAAAATCTGATGTTTTCATCATATTTTATCAAAAAACCTCTTTAAAATATGTTTTTCATGTTTCATAAAACTTTTTTTTAGTCAAGTCATGGGATTTGGGCCTTTTTAATCCATACTGGGACCGGGAGATCTGTTTAAATAAGAAAAAGTGATTTTTTTTTTGATATTTTCTGGGTGTGAGTCCCAAATTACATATAATAAGGGATCCAAGTGTTATTTTCCCCTATTATAATTCAATTTTCTAAAAATAACGTTTTTAGGGCATAAATTGCTGCTTTTCCCCACTTTTCCCTTATGTAATGGATCATATTCCTTGCTTCTCTACATGTAATTTATGGCTATGTGTTTCAAACATATTTTATGATTTATTTATCATTGCTTTCCCATTATTATTCTTATGCATTGTTGCATTCCCATTTTGGGATATTACAGTTGTATCAAAGCATAGTCTTGGCTTAACCTGTGAGTTTCAGCCATTATTCTATAAGAAGACAAAGAGAAGAAGTAGATAAGAATTATGGAGAGAATGAGCTTTGTCTCATCACTTTTCAGATCTAGAAAGAACCTCTCCAAGGAGGTTAAGAAGATAAAGGAGAAGAAATGCAAAGAAGAGGAAGAGCCATGCACTTCCTATTCTCAAAGAGGAGAAGACATCAAGCATGAAGAACACTTGGAATCTAAAATTCTAAGTGAATACCTTGCTGAATACAAAGCTAAATCTAGAGCCTTCAAGGAGACTCTAGCTTTACCACAGTTCAATCAGCTGGAGGAAGAAAGAAGACCCTATAGCTATGGGATGATGAGAGGAAATCGATTTATAGTGGCTACTTTTAGTCAAGTCATGGGATTTGGGCCTTTTTAAGCCATACCGAGACCAGGAGATCTGTTTAAATAATAAAAAGTGATTTTTTTTGGATCTTTTCTGCGTGTGAGTCCCAAATTACATAAACTAAGGGATCCAAGCATTATTTTCCCCTATTATAACGTAATTTTTTGAAAATAACGTTTTTTTAGGGCATAAATTGCTGCTTTTCCCCACTTTTTCCTGATGTAATGGATCATATTCCTTGATGTTGTACATGTATTTGATGGCTATGTGTTTCAAACACATTTTATGAGTTATTTCTCATTTCTTTCCCATTATTATGATTATGCATTGCTACATTCCCATTTTGGGATACTACAGTGGTATCAAAGCATAGTCTTGGCTAAGCCTGTGAGTTTCAGCCATTATGATATAAGAAGACAAATAGAAGAAGCAGATCAAAATGATGGAGAGAATGAGCTTTGTCTCATCACTTTTCAGATCTAGAAAGAACCTCTCCAAGGAGGTTAAACAGATAAAGGAGAAGAAATGAAGAGAAGAAGAAGAGCCATGCACTTCCTATTTTCAAAGAGGAGAAGACATGAAGCATGAAGAACACTTGGAATCTAAAATTCTAAGTGAATACCTTGATGAATACAAAGCTAAATCTAGAGCCTTGAAGGAGACTCTAGCTTTACCACAGTTCATTCAGCTGGAGGAAGAAAGAAGACCCTACAGCTATGGGATGATGAGAGGTAATATATTTCTATTGGCCACTTTTGATGGATCACTCACATGTGCAGAAAATTCTTGGGTGATGAAACTAGAGGCTTTCTTCCTACTACATCTAATAGTAGAGAGAGAGGTTGTAGAAATTGTAGCACTGCACCTTGAAGGTGAAGCTAACACTTAGTGGTTCAGTCATTTGAGCCATGCAAGGGTGTCTACTCTTGTTCAGTTTTCTCGAAATATGACCAAGAGATTTGGAAAAAGGAGGGAGAATCCCTCACCACCAGTAAAAGAGGCATGTACTAGTGATTTTGTAACCATGGAGGAGCAGCCTTCATCTTCAACAGTTTTGGAAGCCAACACATATGAGGAAGAAACTCTTGCATCCCTACAAGAAGCTTCCAAATTTCACCAAGGTATGTTTAATTTTCCATCTCTTGTCATTTCAGAAAATCTTATGGAGGGATCTACATATTTTCATACTGCTAATTTAGAGCAACAAAATTTCACTGCGCTGTACAAAAGTAGTGTTGAAGAAAAGAGGACCCATTCCTTATGGGAGCATTCAAATGGGAGCTTCATTCATGAAGCAATGGAGGAAGAAGAGATAGATGGTAGACATCTTGAAGTGAGAAACACTTTCTCCTTTCTAGATGACACTTTCTCAATGAGCACTCCCCAGCTCAAAGAGAAACTTCTACCTGCAGTAGATCCAGAACCTTATTGGTTTTGGAAGGCCATTGACAAAGAGAAGGTCTCATGGAGAGATCTCATTGGAGGTGCACTTCAACACATCATGGAGTGAAACGTTCTTCAAAGGATTGAGGAGGTTTTCCCCTCATCACACTTGGATCCTTATGGATTCAAGCTGATCATTAATGAGAGGTCTTCTCTAGAATATCTCCAAGGAGTTGCATTTCAACATCCCATGAAATGCAAGAGGAGAAATCTGATTTTGGAGGATGGTAGTCTTCCTTGGGAGAGTGCTAAGGGAGAACATAATGGGAGGCACCTACATGTGGATGGATGGGTGTGGATGATGATCAAGAAGCTTGAAAGCTACTTGCAAATCTATGATACTGGGCAGTAGGAGGGTTGGCTACGTTGGCTACTCTTGAAAGAGTTTTGGCATCATCCTCTTTCTAAGGGTATGTGGCAGGATACTTGCATCATTGGGAAGCAAGGAGTATGGACACATTGTGTTGATATGAAATTCTTCATATAAATCACCATGTTTTCACTACATGATTTGTTTGATGGAGGTATGGGGAGGCAGTAAAAAATTTTGTTGCTTTGGTTGTTCTTGGGAGATCAAGGGCATATTTGCTCTCACACTTTGCATGATGTTACAGGAGTAGGATATGGCACTATCATGGTGCAAAGGGGATACTCCTTGGCCTTAGATGATCAAGAGTTACTTCCACTTTGGGAGGAACTTCTTATGTGTAGCAGTATTATGGGAGATTTCTTTGATAAGGAGCATGTCAAAGAATGGAGCTATGAGTTGGCAGGAGCTTATTGGCATGGGCCAACAGCACTGTCACTTGCGAGCTTGGGGTTATTGATGGAGTGTCCCCAAGATCACTTCACACTTGATGCACTTGGTGGAAAAGGAGGAGGTGAGAATGATGAAGTAGTGGATGGAAACATCTATTACAAAGATGTGATCTTCTTAACTCGGATTTCCAAGCATAAGAAGGGTGATCTTCATGCAACACATGATTCATTCCTCTTCATGGGAGTGTGTCATACCACTATGGAGGAATTTTTCACATACATATGCATCATATTACTCTCAATACATGGTGAGAATCTTGATTTTGCATTTATTTGTTGTCTAAAATAGTATTTTCATACTCTTACCATTTCTATTCAATGCATTGCTCCCCAAGAGGGCAAGCTTTTCATTGAGCTCCATGGTCAACATTGGGCCAAATTGTATGATGGAGACAACCATCTTGTATATGGCCTTGGGCAAGTGCTTTATCCTTTCATGTATGTTCAAATAATGTACCTAACCATTCATTATTCATTAGTATAAATGATTACATACATAATTAACCATGTATCAATAAACAACTTGCCATGTAATTTTCTAAAGCAGCAGTTTCGAAAACTACGCTGTGACTATTGGGAAAATTGTTGGTACCTTCCTACACCACATGAAACCTTCAGAATTTCCCTCATTTTGATGCTGATCATGATCTCATTTGTTGATATTGATCTTATTTGTATTGGAAGCATGATTGGGAGAGAGACACATGGGTTGGATGTGTCCTTTGAGGAAGAGGATTCCCACACTTTTTGCATTGCATGTTCTAATGGGAGCATGGGAGGAGATATGGCCACCATAGCCAAACACTTGTTTCTTTTTGAGGTGGGCCATGTTATTGATGGGATGCCATATGGTGATGATTTTCTATCCATCACATATGGAATATTTTGGGCCAACTTGATTCACAGCATTGGAGAGGAGATCTTTGGAGATCTAGTCTCCATTTTTCCACTTGAGGGCAATATTATTGCAGCCCAAGATCAGAAAACACTCTACACTTATCATAAGTGGTGAGGAAGATAGCGTGGGGTAGGCTCCTATGTCTACCATGTTCAGATTTTCAGCCCACCTACTTTGCAGGAGCTCAAGGTGGAGGAACATTTTCAGGAGTTGCCATGTTGGGAGGTGACTCATTTTGTATGGATGATTGCTTGGGGATGGAGGACCCACATGGAAAGGATGTTTCCCAATAAATTTCAGACTCCATGCCTTGAGAGGACCTCTAGACAGCACCTTATTTCCTCCTTGAGTACTTTACTTATTCATGATGATATCCATTTGGCTAGCTTGCATGCTTGGGAGGGGAAATTTGGAGATCCATTGATGAGACAACATCTCATTCCTTGAAGGAGTACATCATATGTGGATGCTACAGTAGGAGGAAGGGAGAATCTTCATTTCTACCCTTGCAGTTGCTTGAAGACAAGCAACATTTGGGAGGGGAGGACTGTAATATTCCAAAATTTACATGCAGCAAACTAGAATATTAAATTTTTCTCATTTCACTTAGGAGATGAATAAATGGGTAAGGAGGCCCATGCATAATAAAAATATAAATAAAATCCCTCGTAATGTGAAATGGGATCAACATAAAGGCTGGATTTCACACCTTCATGTGTGAACAGAGACTTTTTCATGTGGACAAGGTCAAGTTTGACCAAGTCAACAACGCTGGGATAGGAGGTGGAGAGCATCTTGTGAGACAACGCATAGATAGTGGGAGGAAGATTCCTTGGTGGAGGAAACCCTATTTGAGTGGGGCCCAAGGCAAGAAGGCTCAAACTTTTATAAAAGGAGGGAAAGGTAGCCATAGCAAGACATCTTATGAATGATATTTGATTTGTCTGCTTAGACTTTTTCTACATTCTCTTATTGTTTAGCAGAGTTGTTTTGCTGCTTAGCACAAGGATTTCCTGTTTAGGAATCCTTCTCCTTTCATGAGAGGCCTCTTGAAGGAGCTTGTACTGATTTGCCTCACATCCAGGCTTGAGGCCAAGCATCCTCCTTCAACTACATCATTATTTCTGAAGCATTATAACATTGTGTTGCAGGGTGTTGCAGTGAGGGTTCACAACACCACTTCTGAAGCTTGTGTTTCAGAGGAGGAAGCCTTCCTTTCTCTGGGAGATTATTAAGGAATTATTTGAGATTATTTTTAGATCTTGGCATGTGTCCAATGTATTATACATCTCCTACAATGTAGTCCCTTGCAGGAACTACGTCATTCTTTGTAGTGTTGCAGTGAGAGGGTCAATCGCCTCAATCTTGTCTTGCTTTCTCAGGGAAAGGGCCAACCCTTCTCCCAGAAAGACTTGTAAGAAGGATCCTCCTCTAATTTTTGTATTATAAATCCATTTATACACAGTGATTTAGTATACTGCATTATTTCAGATCTAGATCTGCAGATCTATGCATCTTGCACTTGTGCCTTCATGAAACCCTTGCCGGGTTATCTTTCTGATGTGTAAAAGGAGGTATATCTCCATTTTTCTTCATGTTCTGAGAAATAAAACTCCATAAATGATGTTTTCATCATATTTTATGAGAAACCCTCTTTAAAATACACTGTGCATTCTTCAGAAAACTTTTGTTTAGTCAAGTCATGGGATTTGGGCCTTTTTAAGTTATACCGGGATCGGGAGATCTGTTTAAATAAGAAAAAGTGATTTTGTTTTGGATATTTTCTAGGTGTGAGTCCCAAATTACATATAATAAGGGATCTAAGCATTATTTTCCCCTATTATAATGTAATTTTCTAAAAATAACATTTTTAGGGCATAAATTGCTGCTTTTCCCAACTTTTTCCTATTGTAATGGATCATATTCCTTGCTGATGTACATGTAATTTATGGCTATGTGTTTCAAACAAATTTTATGATTTATATATCATTTATTTCCCATTATTATGCTTATTCATTGTTGCATTCCCATTTTGGGATATTACACAATCATATTCCTATATTTCTCTCATATTTGTTTCCCCATTCCTCTAATATATGTCCAAAGAATCATTATCATCCCGCTTCACATCAATTGATGTAGGAAACTTCATTTCCTACCTTTGACATATCTCTTCCTATCGACTTCAACATCTTATCTAGGAAGCAGATTCAAAAACATATGAGTACCCTAGAACTTACAGTCCTCAGTGGTAAGTTACCCTGCATTTCATTGGGTATTTTCATTAATGGATCCCACTTGAATGATTCTACAAGTGTTCGACACCAACACCTTCTATTCACACTCGCTAGATTGTAGAGTGCATATTGGATACCATCATCCTTTTCGGTGGCCATCCTCGCGTTTGTTAATAGTTATCATCATTGAATAATAATCAGGAGATTTATCACATGTTTGAATTCAACTCCCTTATTCACATGTGCACAAATATGTTGTTCGGAGAAGTGGCAACCAATACTTTGGGCGTAGGCTTACATCTCTCAGCCTTGTTTCCTCTCCCAAACTGTGTATATTTTTTTTGGAGATAACTCATCAAATTGATATTGTTATGACAAAGCTTCCATATTGTGCCTATCGATGGACATAACAATCATACCTTTCCTAAGGATCATTCTGATTTAGCTACTGAACATGGGAATGCCCAACTCAAGACATATTCTTATATTTTTTACATATGTTTCTATTTTCAGGTCTCCCGCAGTTCTGAAGCTCCAATCCTCTCTCTATTCAGCTATATTATATAAGGTATTTCAACCATCATCTTATCTATGACCTCACACTTTAGGGGGCATATTTTATACACAAAAATGACTTCCTCATCAGCACAAAGGAGAAGGACACTTTGACTGGAAGAAAACCCTAAGTTACAAGCCCATTTTCTAAGGTAATGCACCCCAGAAATGGACAGAGGGCGTTATAACTCTGGATATGACTCAATGAGTGTTAGTCGCT
Source organism: Pinus albicaulis (assembly GCA_034641835.2). Lineage (NCBI taxonomy): Eukaryota > Viridiplantae > Streptophyta > Pinopsida > Pinales > Pinaceae > Pinus > Pinus albicaulis. The sequence continues at coordinate 1,195,726,937 of CM076578.1, read as the reverse complement.
AGGTTAACATTGTTTTTTGTAAATGGAAGCGTTACTAGATTTTTATGAGATTATGGAGGTCAAATCCAGAGTTGAGTGACTACACTCCATTTTTCATTCTAATGTCAGCTCAAAAATCCGGAAACATTCGCCTCAATCATGCCTAAGGAAATTGCTAATCCTAACAAGAACATAAATAGAGGGCAAGAGAAATAAAGTGAGGCAACATCTAGATTTTTCCTCAATGTAAATTATGAATAAATTGGCAAGGATTGAGCCTCTCGTCATCTATAAATTAGAGGGTAGGCCATTGTAACAAGTATCGAAATGTGTGCATTGTTATGATGTCGATAAGTTGATTGAGAGAGAGAGAGAGAGGACCTATGGATCTAAGGGAAGACTTGATTCTTCAACCATGGTTTTAATCACTCTTCTCTCATCTGATAATATAAATATGCTCATGTTTTGTCTACTTGATGATGTTGACACCTTCTTTCTTTATATTTTGGTTCAATTGCAAAATAGAAAATTATCTTAGATGCATGCTAGCTTTATATATTGTTATATGTTGATTTTTTTTTAATCGTTAAGGTTTCATATGATGTGAAGGTTACTTCGTGTCTTTTCTATATGCAGGTCCCAATCTGAGAGATGGACGAGGATCTTTCCCTTGTCGCACTGAGAAATACAGTGAATCTACACCAAGGAATGGAAGGTAATCCTTCTCTTTTACTTTGTTTATTTCTAGATTGACATTAGTGTTTGCATGTATCTCTGAACAGTTGCAGGTCATATCATTCAATCTACCTTGGGTCCTAGGAGACTTGAGAGGGTTTTTTGTCCACAACCAACGATGCATTAATCCCTACAACACATGTTAAAAAATGGTGGTATACATTATCTATTGCCTATATTCATTCATTTCAACATCTTGTACAAGAGATTCATCAAGCCTTTGATAAGTATGATTACGAAAGCGTGTATAAGAAAAGTATTCATCTGAGAAAGAAACCTGATGAATCTGTTGAATAATTTCATAATTGATTCATTCAATTTTGTTATGATTTTTTTAAGGATGACATATATTGGAATTTTATAAAAAATAAATTTGATTATCTTGCTTAGATTTATTTGAATCTATCTCAATCTGAATCCTTGTAAGTATCCCGACATTTATTGGTTATGGATCTCTCAAAAATTCAAAAGAATAGATTATTATTCCATGTGACTTTTTTTCTTCTTCTAATTCTTCATCAAATCAAGTATCTCCATGCACCGAAGTCAAGGTTGGAGAACCTGATAATAAATTTGTTGATCCAACATCATCTTATCCCTCCCCTCATATTCAAAATTTGAACCTAGGTTTAAATTTTGAATATAATTTAATCTATGACAATATTTCTTCTTGATACATCCCTCATTCTCCATTGGTTATTTACTCTTATCCTCTTGATCCTAATTTATCACTTGTTACAATAATTTATTTTGATTCTAGAGAGGGTTAATTCCAAGATGGAGTTAGTGGAGACTAAGAAACTCATGACGTCCTTCATAATGACTATGTTTTGGATTACATTTATCAACAATAATTTGTGATTAAACATGATTTCACCTGATATTTTCATTTATTCCCCTTTAACCCATTATCCTCACATTTTCAGAGATTCTATCGCACCTGTCACATCTTTGGATGATCTGATTTTTAATGATGTGAACTTTGATTGTAGTGAGGAATGGTGTAATGTTGTTTTCATATCAAAATAAGGTGGGGAAGAATTTGCTTTGTATAATCTATCTCATTTATCATCTTGTAAATATGAAGAAGTTGAGGATGCAACTTCCTATTTTCAATCAACACCTCTCCATGATTCATCAAATCATGAGGATCCCCTTCTCTTTGATGAAAAAAAAAATCTGATCATGATTGTCTTAACATATTCATTAATTCATCTAGGGATGATTTTTGTGTCTTTAACTGTCAAATATTCCAAGCCATAAGTTTTTGATGATCTACCTTATGATATTTTGCAACCATGTAAATATGCTGGGACACTTAAGCCTATGTTGATGGTTATGCAATGATCTCGTGATCTTGATGGATGTTCCAAGAATGATCAGATTCACTCTATTCCTTGGGAGAACCCTCATGAGTTGATCGAAAATGTAGAAAATGAACTTATCTTACAATGAACTTATCTTACAAATTCAAGATCCTTCACCCATTTACCATGATATAATTTCTCAATGGTTGGAGGAATCCTACTTGGCAAGTCCTTTTGCTAAGAAAAAGTTGTTATATTTCTGCATTTTTTCCAATATTGAAATCCAGTATGGATTCTTTGGTATGTGAATCTGTCGTGATGCATATGAATATTTTTTTTTTGCTCGTTTAGACTAATCCTAATCTTCCCATTTTTTCTCCTCCCATCCCACCCACGGGTTTCGAACCGGTGACCTTGCAGAAGGGAGTGCCTTAAGAGTGCACCCCATCACCCACTGCTCTACACCACGTGGGCGTGATGCATATGAATATTATGCTTCATCAAAAAGGTTTTTGATACATGCATTTTTATCATACTTCACTCCTTTTCTGTGGCTTTGGATTTTGGAGCATTCCACAATTTATCTCTGTTTTCGTATGCTTTTCTTTATAATATTTCTCATTGAAAAACCCCTGACTAGTCTAGGTCAGGAGATGCTTTGTTGGTCGCATTGGAAATTTCATTTCACATAAGCCTAGCCTAAGTTTAGTTTAGGATAGTGTGTTGTTGTAACTTTATTTTCCTTTCATATTACAAATTTCTTTTACTTTCTGTTTAAATTCAACAAGAAAATTTTAGAACCCATGCCTAGTGTGGGAACAAGAGGTCCATACAGCACCTATACTAGGGTGGGCCCACAAGGCTAAATTTGATGCGTGTCTATTTTAGTTATCCCTTAATTAAGATGGACAATAAAATGTAATCTAGTCTCAAAATAACTTGTAATAGTTAACTAAGTGTGATAAACTCAGTTAGCTCATGAATTTCAAGTTAGAGGCAGTTGGTGAGGCATGTTGAGTAATTCTAGCTGTAATAGAGTTTGAAGTGCAGTGGTGCATTAGTTAATGCAGGTTGTAATCAGTTTAACTCAGTTAAGTGAGTTAAACTTAATTGTGCTAGTTGTAACTGTTAGATACACTAGTGAGAGATCAAGTGAATTAAATATTAATTAATTCACAATTAATGATCTCACATGCAACTGAGGATTTACTATTATTAGTTGCATGCATATTAGATCCAGTGGGACCCAGTTGAGATCTAGGTGAAAGGGAAGTTGACTATCAGTTGTAGGATTATTGGGTTGCACCCATGCAACCAAACACCCATTGGAGTACAAATGATACTTGCACAGTAAAGGAAGGGGAAAATTCCTAAATAATAGGGATTTCATTCATCAGCAATTGCACAAGGTAGGCAGGTTGTCTGGGGGCATTAAATTGGATAAGTATTGGTCAGTTTTATGTGTGATAGTGTGAGACAATTAGCTGTGTACAGGAGGGCTCTTGTGAGAAGATTTGTATGTAATTGTTTCATGATTCCATGTTGAATATAATATAGAGTATAGTGGGGTTTTGAGCAGCAATATTTCCCCGGGAAATTATCTGTGTTGTGGCTTCACTGATTCTTATTTGCTTAATGTGATTGGCGATTGTGTTTTTAATTCCGAAATTGATTTGTAGAAGCAATTCAGTATTTAACTTTAGTACATTGTTAGATTAGATTGAATCCATGATATAAATGCATGTTGTATAATCTCTACATGGTATGAGAGAAGATAAAATCACAATTGTGAAGGAGGATCTGAGTTTGTGATTGGATAGAATTCAAATTTGCAGAAAGACTTTCTTTGTGCTACATCTGATTCAGGATCGAAATGGCTTTCAATGGCTTGAGGTTGGAGTATGCACTCAAGGGCAGCTCAAACTATATTTCTTGGAAGGACAAGATGGAGGAAGTACTTGAAGACAATGGCTTGAAGGAATTCATTGACAATGATGTTCCTAAACCTGTTGTGGCAAATGCTGCAAATTTTTATGCATGGAAAAAGAAAGTGGCAAAGGCGAGGAGTATCCTATTGGAGGGAGTATAATACCACATTTTCTCAAGCCTCCCTGGGGAAGCCACACCATATGAAATGTGGAAGGCTTTGATGGATCTATTTCAGAGCAGCATCGACCATAGGAAATTTGCGCTCAAAGATAAAATCAGGAAGATCAAGATGGAGAAACGGGACTCCATACCAAAATATTTAACAAATTTTTTCCAATGTCGGGATGAAATGGGGAGCATTGGTATAACTATCGTTGATGATGATTTGGTGAGCTTGTCTCTCCTAGGACTTCCCAAGAGTTGGCACAGTTATCAATACTCTGTCAATGGAAGGAAAAAGCTTCTAGATTGGGAACGACTGTGGTCAGATTTGGTGCAGGAGGAGTTTATACAGAACACCAGAGATGGATCTTCATCTAAGAATGAAGATGAAGAAGATTGTGCTTTGGCTGCCAAGGTGAAGAAGGGGAAGGGGAATAAATTCCATTTCAAATTTGAGTCCAAATATGGCAAGAAGCGGGATATGTCTAGGGTAAATTGTTTTCACTGTCACGAGCATGGGAATTATGCTACTAACTATCCACAAAAGAAGAAGAAAAATAAGGCTGGAGGATCTGCATCTGTTGAGGCTTTGGCCTTGCAATTTAAGCTTGACTTCTCATTGATCGTATGCATGGTGTCAAGTGCATTGGGATCTTTGTGGTATTTGGATAGTGGCGCTTCCTTTCAAATGACGGAAGACAAGGAAATTTTAAGTAGCTTGGAGGAGAAGGATCTCTAGATGCATATTGAAATGGTTGATGACGGGCAGTACAGTGCTACCGAGATTGGTACCATTACCTTCCAGAGGAATTCAGGTAAACTCTTTCAATTAAATGATGCAATGCATGTACCAAGTTTGAAAAATAATTTAGTCTATGTTGCAACGTTGTAGGATAGAGGCTGGATGTTGTTTTTAGTGAAGGAAAATCTTTCCTGTGGCACAAAGAAACAGGACAAGCCAAGAAGACAGGGATTCAACTTTAGAATCTCTAAAATCATGATGTAGATGGATGTGCAACATTGATGGGAAAGGTGTACAAAGTGGTGAGCTCAAATGAGGGCAAAATTATGGCATAGGAGATTGGGCCATCTTCACCATGGAGCCTTGAAAGTCATGGAGCAGATTTCTACTGGTCTTCCCAAGGGTACACTTGCATATTCAGACACATGCAAGGGATGTACTATGGGAAAATATGTAAAGGCCACCTCTCATGAGAAGGAGAACCGAGCTTCGAGGATCCTTGAGAGATTTCACACAGACGTGTGTGGACCATCCTCTGTTGCTTTGACAGAAAAACATAAGTACTATGTGATATTTTTTGATGAATTTTCTCGTAAGTGTTGGATATTCTTCATGCAAAAGAAAGATCAGAAATTCTCTAAGATTTTTGCATTTAAGGAATTGGTGGAGAAAGATTCGGGGAAGAAAGTGAAGGCTCTTACGAGCGATAATGGTGGTGAATACATCTCTAACGAATTCAAGAACTTCTGCAGCAAAGAAGGAATTCAAAGAAGGAATTTGAAGGGAAATGATAATGCCTCATAACCCACAGCAGAATGGGGTCATTGAAAGAAAGAACAGAATGATTGTGGGTGCAGCAAGAGCGATGTTGCATGATCAAGGCCTACCGATGCATCTATGGGATGAAGCATGCAACATTGCGTGATTTGTGTAGAACCGTTGTCCTCATAGGATAATTGGTATGAGTACACATGAAGAGGCTTTCACTGGCAAGAAACCTGATGTTTCACACTTTAATATTTTTGGCTCATTTTTTTATGTGCATGTGACCAAGGATGCGAATGAGAAGCTGGAACTGACAGCTGAGATTAGGATTTTTGTGGGGTACACTGAAACACCCCACAACTATCGAGTGTATCTACCAAACATCAGAATGATTGTTGTGCGACGGGATATAAAATTTGATGAGGAGAAAGCCATGTGTTTGTCCCTTGAGAGGGAGCTATACTTGCATGCAGAGGAGGAACTGTTGGTTCCCAAGGATGAGCCTCAAGATGTAGAGCAGCCACATGAGGAGGATCATGGAGTGGCAGAAAACACTCATGCAGTTCCATCCATCAGAAATGGCAGAAGGCACACCACGGAAGCTGATAGATTGAGACTTGATGAGGCAGAGAATTTAGGAGCCCCTACTTCACAGCGCAGACAAAGGCAGTCTCTAGACAGGTTTACTGGATACATGGGTCTTACGAGCAAATGTATTGTGATTGAACCATCTTCCTTTCAGGAGGCAGTGCAGCAACCAACTTGGGTTGATGCAATGGTGGAAGAGTATGACTCCATTTTCAAGAACAGTGCATGGGAGATTTTCCCAAGATTGGTTGAAAAATCAGTGGTTGGATCTAAATGGATCTACAAGGTAAATCAAGTTGTTGATAGGAGTGTGGAGAAATACAAGGCCATATTTGTGGCTCGGGATGCTCACAGATCGAGGGGATCGATTATGATGATAATTTTGCACCTTTTGCAAGGTACTCTTCCATTAGATCCATAATTTCACTCTCAACACAGATGGGCTGGCACATTCATCAGATGGATGTGAAAACCGTGTTTCTCAATGGGATCATTGAGGAAGAAGTGTACATAGAGCAGCTGAAATGTTTTGAGATATTCAACGGTGAGTCGCATGTGTGTCGACTCAAGAGAGCATTATATGGGCTGAAGAAAGCACCTCGTGCTTGGTACACTCGGATAGACAGCTATTTCACTGGACTGGGCTTCACCAAAAGTGAAGCAAATGCAAGCATGTACCAGGTTGTGGTTGAGGGTAAGCTGTTCATTATTTTTCTTTATTTTGATGATCTAATTTTGACTGGTGATGAGCAACTGATACACTTATGCAAGGAGGATCTTGCGAGGGATTTCAAAATGAAGGATATGGGACTCATTCATTATTTCCTTGGTTTGGAAATATGGCAGCGGGATGGTGATATTTTTATGTCTCAAGGAAAGTACGCCAAAGAGATATTGGGTAAGTTTCACATGGAGACATGCAAACCCATGGATACTCCTCTTCCAGGAAATTGGAGGAAAGAGGATGCTACTTCTGCAGAGGTAGTGGATGCTACTGTCACTATTAAGGTAATTTTTAGGTCTAAAATGGGCCTCCTAAGGAAATAATAAAATAGTGGCTAAACCAATAAAATGATATTTATGAATTTTCAATTCACTTTTTGCACCAAAATCCATGTAACCATGGTTAAATTCAATTAAAAAATTGTACCAAAATAAAATTAATAATTTTTTTTTTTATTGATGTGACTATAAATAAGAATGAGCTTTTCAAGAAAAAGTCATTATCACTGCACAACTAATTCATTTTTCCTTTATACTTAAATAACTTAACAAAAAATATAAATATAAATTCATAAATTCTTAATTATAAAATATATTATTAGTTAAAATGTATATTATTTAAATTATATAATAACATATAATTAATATACTATATAAAAATAATATAATATATTATATGTAATATATTGTTTTATATATGAATTTTATTTTACATATTGATCTAACATAAGAAAAAATAATATATAATATATAAAAGAATATAATATATATTCTACAAAATTTAGATAATTTTTCATAATATTGTATATATTAATATATAATATTAATATAATCATAATGAAATGAATTGAGTTTTATTTAACAATAAAGAAAAACAAGTATTGAAATAACTTTAATTTATATTTATAAGTATAATATAAGATTTATATACATTAAAATTTAGTATTTTTTCTCCAAACCATGTTGAACCTAATATATATTTTATCAACATACAAAACTAATATATCTTTTTTCATCCTCCAAAACGAAAATATCTTCTTCTTTTTAATTTTAATATGTTTGTATTGCTATTAATATAATAATGATATTACTTATAGATTTGATTTATCCTAAAATTACAAGGTTACATTTTTATTTATTTTGATATGTATAGATATTAACTTATAATTAATTTGAAATTGTAATATTAAATCAAATGAGATGAATATATAATTTAAAAATAGATATTTGAAAATATACAAATACAATATTTATTGAAAAATGTGTAAATACATGAAGATTGTGTAGGGATATGTATTGTTTCTTTCAAAAAATATGAAATGACAATAATAATATTTTATTCAAAAAGTGTGAAATGACATTTAATATGATTACTTTATTTTATGACTTTCAAAGTACTTAGAGCACTACCATGGTTAACCATGAGTTTTTATCCACCATTGAGAATGTCACAAGTAAGTACCTTTAACTCAAGCAATGCCACATCAACCATTAGTGATTATGTCATCCCCTAAAATGTGATTGGTTCTCAGAAAGTGAATTTTGATTGTACATTTTCCTTAGGAGGCCCATTTTAGACCTCAAAATTCCCCTAATTGGCAACTTCTCATTATCATTGCATAACAAGTCTCTCACATCAAAATAACAGTGAAAATATCTCTAATACATAGTCAAGAGTTCTCTAGCTACCTATGAAAATCGAATCCTTATGAGCTCTTTCTCCTGTTTATTTATACTATTTGGCAGCTACCAACAACCCCCTAAAAAGTAAGAATTTGTCTCCTTGATCTTCAAGAGGTGTGGATCTTGGCTCCCTCTTAAAATTCACTTTCTCGACTGCCTTTGACTTCGAACTGTTGGAGGAGGATCTTAGGTGATCTTGGGCTGATTTTGGAAGCTAATAAGGTTGAAAACCTTCCTATAATTTCTCCTAGTTGTATACTTAGAGCCTTGACCTGGAATCTAACTAAAAAATAGCTTTATTTCCTGAAATTAAACCATGTTAGGCTTCAAGTCATGATAAAAATCTTACACCTTTCTCCATAAGAAAAACATGACAAAATGTAATCAAATGTGTTTGTGTGTGTGTGTGTGTGAGAGAGAGAGAGAGAGAGACATAATAAGCTATAAGGTGACATTGTAACCCCTTAAGATATACCTAATGATGAGCCTCATCGGTCATCATACCATTAAATTTCTAAACAAAGGGTCTCACACATGGTGTAATGTAGACCATCAACGAGATGTTTGCTTCTTCCAAGTAGAGGTGAGCGTCCTTCTAATAAATATTCTAATGGAGGATATTGATTATCCCCATCCTGAAAATTCTCCTTCATTTAGATTATGTATGATGATTTTCTTTCTATGCTAGATGACTTTCTTACAACCATATATATTATTTATTCTTTCAATGTAGTTATCAAGAGCTACTTCCTTGCTAAATCCATGTATAATTCTACTTCAACTATTCTCTCGAGCTTCTATAGTGATGTCATGATATCTTGCTTCAATCATATGCTTCTAAAATTATGTCATCTCTTAAAATTATTCATCCTATCATATTCACAATGCTTTCTACCATGATAGATATTTTCACAAAACTGAAAAGAACTAGGTGAAGAAGATTATCTTAGTCATAGTAGATATCTTTCACTTCTTCCTTCTTTGATTTCCTCTTCTCGGGTTCTTCCACTTCTTTGGTGATATGTGCTTCATTCCTTTATTTCCTTTTATTATTGTCCTTTTTTAATTTAGGACAAGTTATCTTGAGATTCCCATATTCCTGGCAGCCATAGCATTGGATCTTCAACATAGCAAGCTTCTTCTTTTTTTGGGGACCAAACTTTCCTTTTCTCTTAGTCATGGCAACAAATGCTTAAACTTTTTCTCTTGGTCAAACATCACTTTTTTCTTTTAACCTGGTTTCTTCAACCAAATTTCACTGAATGGGGTAGTTTCCTTCTTTCCATAGATGCTTGTTATTAATTTTCCCCATTCATCTGGTAGTGCATTGAGCACAACTATGGTCATTTTTTTATCGGACATTATTTCCCCCAACTCTTGCACTTGGTCTCTTATTTTTGATACCCTTAAATTATTATGCTATTACTTCTTGCTTTGATATATTCATATTGTATATATTGGTTCTAAAAGATATGATTTCTCTAACAGTGCTTACAGAGACAAATTCTACTATTTTTTCATAAATTTCTTTTGATGTCTCCAAATTTTCTACATAGGGTATGAGGGGATCCTTGATGGATTATATAAGGATACTTTGAGCACTTATTTCCCATTTCATATACTTTGACAACACTTGAGATTCATCTTGTGATGGTTTGGAGACTTTACCATTGACATAACCAATAACTTCATTCTCTATGAGGATCAAATTTGTCCTCTTTTTCCATGCAAGGAAGTCTGATGACCCAACCAATTTGTTTCTTTCCTTACAAAATGAAGTCATTTTGATAGATCCATACATATATATAAATATAATTACTTTTCAAGTCAATATGCTCCTTTGAAATTGATACCTTCAACTTGATGCCTTTGTTGATGATGTTGATAATAGAATATGTCTTCTTATTGAAGATGTTTTTCTTCACATGTGATTTGACGGTGATCATTGACTCAAGAAGAGGGAGATCACCTTGATTCCTTTATGATGATGCCACTATTTCTTATTTCTTCCCTTCAATGTCTAGTCCTTCTCTGTAGGGTCCTTGCAGTATTCTTCTCCTTGTGATGATGATTGTAAAACGTGTGAGCTTCAAGAATGTGGAAACCCTCTTTGGATGAGTTAGGGTTTTGAGATATTCTTTGATATTCTTTCCTTAAAGATGATGAGTGGGCTAGTTCTTTGATGCTTTCCTTGTTCTCTACCCTTTTTAATCCTTTCTTGATGGTTCAATGTCTTCTTTGATTCCTTGTGATGGTCCTTCTTCAATTTTCCTTTCCTTGTCTTGTCACCTTAGCTTTGATACTATGTTGAGAAATCTAGGGCAGTTAGATTTAAGTGATTTCTCTTACTTTTATAATTTCTTGTGATGTATTTCTATTTAAATTTAATATCTTCTTCTTTCATTTGATTATATTTAGTTCTCTTATCATAAAAAAACTACCAAACAATAAAGAACAAGAGACTATAGGAATCAAGATATAGGCTATCATCCAGGGCCAAAACCCCTCCTTTTGAGAGGAAAACTCACACGAACTCTTCTCTTCTTATAGAACTTCAAATGATGAATTCAAATACCTAAGGCCCTTGTCAAATTCCCCTCCAAGACCAAGTCAACCCTTCCTCCCTGATGAGCTTTCCCTCCAGCAACTTCGACAACAGGTGCTTTACCTATAAAATAAATTTCCCTTGAGCATGAAACCCATGCCTCAAGAATAAAAATAATAAATTTATATTTCTCATTACCTCAAATACATAAAATCATGATTACATATGTCATTATGAATACCAAACCTATTTACATATTTCAACATTAACAAGGAAAGTCACCTCAAAGAACAAGTCAATCCTTTCTCTCTCATGAGCTTTCCGTCAAGATACTTCGACAACAGATTATTTACGTATAAAATAAATTTCCCTTGGGCATGAAACCCATTCTTCAAGAATAAAAATAATAAATCTATTTTTCTCTTTACATAAAATACATAAAATCATGAATACATATGTCATTATGAAGACCGAACCTAGTTACATATTTCAACATTAACAAGGTGAATTATTTCTTTCGCTTTCTTTCTAGACCACATAAAACTAAACATTTTTCTTCTAATGGAGTCCAAGATGCTTAATGGATCCTTCATAAGAATAAGCCAATAAAAAATAATATTTTTTAAAAACAACCTTTACAAGGACCAAACGATCTCCCAAAGAAATCCAGATAGTAATCCTTTTCTCCACTTTTTTAAGAAGCCAATATCAATCTTCTTTCCCATAACCATTAGGCTTTAAAAATAAACCTAGATATTTCAAACTTCCTTCTAAAGGTTTAAAATCAAAGGGCATAAATTTGTTAATGATGTCTAAATCTTGTTTATTCATAAAAGACTCGTAAAAGGAAGATTTATAAAGGCTAACCACTAACCCATAGGCCTCACATAAGATATTAATAATTTTGCTAAAATTTTCCCAATCCTTCACCAAACCAGAGCCAGATAATAAGACATAATCCATAAAAAAAAATTGTGTTACCACTTTTTGAGAATAAAATTTAATTCCTTCAACCTTACTAATTGTTTTTTCCTTACTAATCAGTATGCTTAGCCCTACTATTACAATGAGAAACAACAGAGGTGACAAAGGACAACCATGTTGTAGCCCTTTATGGCTCTTAAAAAAATCATAAGTTCTACCATTAACAAGGAAATTTTTTTTTTTTGAAGATATACATGCAATAATCCACTCGGTCTAGGGGGTCTAGAGATTAGAGGTTAATGGATTTAGGGGTTAATGGTTAAGCACCAAGGGATTAGGATCCAGGTGATTTAGGGATTAAGTGCTTAAGGGTTATGGGTTTTAGATGTTAGTGGGTTAAGGGTTAGGGCTTGGGGGTTTAGGGGGTTCAAGGATTCTAAGTTAGGGGTTAATGGGTTAGTGGCTTAGGTTTTAAGGTATCAAAGGGTTAATGGGTTATTATTTATGAGTGTAGGGGTTAAGGGATTATGGTTTTGGGATTAAGATGATAAGTAATTTATTGGTTATGGGTTAAGGGCTTATGGTTTGTGATAATAAGGCCTCTAATTCTCTTATCACAACTATTGGGAGTTCCCCTTGTTATCACTCAGATTTTCCTTGAAGTTGTGGAAAAGGAAAGTAAATCCGAGGTAACCACAAACCAACCTTCAGATACAGACTCTAGCCAATCTGTATCCAGAGAGGGCTCTCTCTTTAAAATTTAGCTTTGTTCTTAGAAAATATTAGGCTATTTATAAGTCCAAGAGTTTTGTTTGAATTTAAATGGTGGAATCCGCCAACTAAGGGCGCGATTGAGTATTTCAGGCCATTGGGCTATCGAGTCGAAAGGATGGCTATACTGGATTAATTTTTTACACCAAAGATGGCTTTGCAGGGCAAGATAGCCAAACAGAGAACAATTTTAGATATTAAAGTGAATGGAATGGATTTTGAAGGGATGAAAGGCAATTAAGAATCTTTCAACATGTTCAAAGAAAGAAAGTGAATGATTACAAATAAAGAGCAGTTAAGAATTATTTACTATAGTAATCAAAATTTTTAAACCAGCGAAACAAGAGCAATTAAGAATTCATTGTTTATAACCAGTTTAGAAGAAAACATTTAGAATAATCACAATTGAAATCAGAGTACACTTAAGCAATTTCTAATTTATTCTTTTTTGTCAATTATTCAGAAATGGAACACAATGATATTATAAACAGATATAAAACTTAAAACATAGGATAGAAATGACTTATTGAACTGTAGTCTGACACATGAATCCTGCAAAAAGTCTTGAGCTTCAATTCATCATCCAGCAAGCCACAAAGAAATTTCTCCAAATCACTTTTATTCCAAAAATTCAATGTTACAGCAAAGTAGAAGAATCCACCCTCAATACTCCAATTGAGGGAGTATTTATACAAATTCTAAACTAAAATATCTTGAAAAAAATATCAAAATTGGTTCACAAATCTCTCCAACTATTTTACATAAATAGAACTTAAGTAAAGGACACTCAAACTAATGCATATATTTGGCACTATTTTGTATGGATAGGTGATGACAAAGAGGAGAATTCAAATTTGATCCAACTCTTAGTTGATGATGAGGCATCCAAGTCACTAACTGCTTCCTTTCTTTGTGCAATTCTGCTCCAACAATTCTGCAAATTTGGGGTCCAATGAGACATTTTTAGTTCTCAATCCGTAATAGATATGTAAAAATTGAAAGTGGTTATTGTATATTAATATGTTGGTGAAATAAACCTCTTTCATTTTCCCCAAATTCCTCTCCAGCTGTGCACAAAAGGCTCTGAAAAAATATGTGTAAAATAGAGTTTTACAGAGTCTGAAACATAACTTGTAAAGATGTGCATGTGTCTCTCATTCTGAAATCACTGTGAAAAAAATGAGATAGGTTTTTGTAGATATGTGTCTTAGGAACAAAAACCTCCTTCAATTTTGTATGATGTATTTTTTATTTACCACAATCTTCTCTGTAAAATGATGACTTAACTGGTATTTTCTGCAAAAAAGTGCTTTCCATCATTGTTTAATATTTCCAAAACCATAATAGCTGTTAGAAACATGAGATAGGTTTTTGTAGATGGTCCTCTTAAGAACATAAACCTCCTTCAGTTTTGCAAAATTCATCTTGGATTGATCACAATAGTTTCTTCAAAACAATGACTAAAACATTAAATTTCTGCAAAATGTTCCTTCTTGTTGTGTTTTTCATCTTTTCACTTTTTTGTTCTTTTAACTGTTTTACTTTCACTTTAGATAAAATTAAATGTTGGTGAAAGTATTTTAATCTCTTTTTACCATTTTACTGCCTCTGTAATTACTTTTACCGTTTTACCTTTGACTGCTCTGTAACTTCATTTTAACTTTCACTCTGACTTTTACCTGATACACTTTAACCATTGATACTCTTTAGCTGTTATGCTCTCTAACCATTCTTTACTGTGTCCTTTTACCTTCAATGTGTAGTTTAGTTTTTTACTGTCTGTTTCAATAGTAAATCGTTTAATATCCTGTTTTCTTTGCTTGTCTTTCAACTGTATGTTTTATCTTCCATCTCTGTTTGAATAGATTTGATAACACTCTTGGAGTAAACAAGTCTTATGACTAGTATTAAGACTGTTTATCCAAGGATGTGGTCTTATGATCACCTGTAAAACAAAACAATTTGTCAATAAAGCATTGGTTTGCAGGGGAGGTCGAAAAGGTTTCATTTGATTTTAGGAGGTCTGTGGAGTGAATCTAGAATGATTTTTGGGAGGTAAACCATGCTCGAATTGGTTAACAGAGGCTTCAGGTGGCGCAGCTAGGTTACAAAGGGTTTTACTGTACAATCAAGTGAAAATGAGCAACACTAGGGTGTTTGAACAGTGATTAAACAGGTACTTGTTATAGCAGATGAATTCTTGAACACTGGACTGCAATTTTCTTCAGCAAAGTAACGGTCAGCAGTCTACAATGGTTGATTTTTGAATTTTGCATGGGAGACTGTCTTGCGCACAGAACAATGAAAAAGACGCATACGCAATGTGTTTTATTTACAAATTTGAAAGGGTGGTGGGTTTTAATTAACGAAGTCAGCATGTACGATGGACGCGTCACAGGGGGGAAGATGGTTTACGGTTTTTTCCGCAATGCTTTTAGAGGAGGGTGGTTTTGGGCGGAATGGCAGCGAATCGATACAGCAAGTGACGCGTGGCCACGACACTATTCAAAAACCACTTTTATTTCGCACGTTGACTTATGGATGGGGGATGGCCAGCGGAATCGATGCGAGCCATTGATCTTGGGCGGATCGATCCAACGGTTGACGGGATATGGAATTGACGGAGGTTTAACAGGCGCGGGCCAATTGTAATTAACAGTTAATTAATCATTTCGAGAGGTGTTTGATTGGCGAGGAGGTTATTAATTAACCATATGGATTAACTAATCCCTTTTGTATGGTTGGAAATGAAAAGTTCGCGGGGATGGATTATTTCAAAGTTTGATTTTAATTAAACTTTGGGTTTATTTTTTTGTTTTAAACATATATACATATGTTTAAACCTTTTCATATATTTTTCTTATATAGTAAACAAATCAAAGTGATTTACTTACCATAGGGGGCGGGAATAGAATTAAAGTTATATTTTAGCCAAAAGGGGGCATATGGTGGGTTTTTTATTTGAATAAGTGGGAATAAAATACTTTTGGCTAAAAATTCATAATATAAGGGTTTTGGGGATATTAGTACAAAAAGATTTATATATAATAGGAAAAGGTGATTTTCATAGAGAGTTAATATATAAATTAGAGTTAATATGACAAAGGGAAATTGTAAACTCAAAATACTTAAATATAACCAAGAAAGTGAAGATTCAAAAGTAAATGGCATTATTATACTTTCATCACTTAGACTTAGAATAAAAGTGATTTTGAGGGCTTTTCATGAAATATTGAAGGATTTTCCTAAGTAAAATGGGATTTTACTTGGGAAAAGATTTTTGAAAGATGAATGAATGTGATAATGGATGATTTCAAGTACTTAGGTCTTTTCAATTATTGGGCCGAGGGTCTAGTCCCTCCAAAAGTCAAGGAAATGCCTTGAGCCCCTTTAATCTTCAAATACCTTAGTGCTTAGGGAAATTAGTAAAATATTTGGGGAAAATGAGAGGGGAAATTAATGATTTTGACCTTGCTTTGCTTTGAAATTCTACCAATGTAGTGTTCTGCCTTTGCACTTGTGATGAAAGTAAATTCTTAACACATTTTAACACCATCATTCATCAAATGAAAATTTGCAACATCATCTACCTACCCTATCTACTTTACTCTACCATTTTTTCTCCTTTATTAGGGTGCACTTAGACTGACAAACCCTTATCACACTTTTATTTTTCTTTTACATGGCAAGCCTACCTAAGTCTACATTTATTACATCCAAGGGCTCAGATTAAACTGTTGAGCTCCTTTTATTAACTCTACCTACCTACTTATCTGCCAATATTAAACTGTTTGGCTAGATATTTATTCTCTATTCTACAACATGAAATTGAAAAATGAACTAGCCAAGCTTAAACAGTTTGACTATTCATGAATTGTGGCATAAAATACAAGTTGCACAAAATTTGTTTATTACATCAGAGCAATAAGCAGTGGCATTTAGACTTGCACTCTTTCCTTGGCCTTTTTTTGTTTGGGGTTCATTTCTTTCACTTTTTTGGCCATTTTTATTTTTCCACCCTTTGATTTTTCTTTTAGGGTATACCCTCTTTACAATTTTTAAATTTTTGACTTTTTGATTTTTTTGAAAATATGGAACACCTTTGCAACAAGGAAAAGGTTTGAACATATTTCATAGTTCATCAAGTCAATCATGAAAAATGACACCTATTGGTATAGGAGTCTAACACTGGCTCCACTTGGGGATGGCTTTTCCTGGTGAAAAGTCAAGAACAGCAGGTTAGTTGTCCTCATCCATTGACCTTGGTGAACCAGTAAATGTCTTCTGTCTTCTGCAAATTGAAATCTAATCTGAAACTAAAACAACACACAAAAATTTTCAAACCAACTTAATGAAAAATTAGTTGAAAATTGAAAACTAAAAAAAAATGCTCAAAATTTTGAGCTTATTAGCACTCATCTACCTACTCAATCTACTGTTCAACTGTTAGTTAGGTAAAATGAAATAGCCAATGCAACCATTCAAGAATTATGTACTTTGATATATTTTGTTGCATTTTCTTGTTGATTATCAAAATTGTACTTCTGCAACCTATTAGAAACTTGTCAACAAATGAGAGGATAAGGAAACACTTGATTTCCTTTGTTGACTCTAGAAATTGTACAAAAGGATCTTCCAAAATATATACACTGATGTTTAACTGATCTGAACAACTGTACATCTGTTCTAGATGGCTTCCATACCATGAATATGAAATGTTATTTTCATATTTATCTCCCTGTAAACTTCAGATAAGATTTGTGATGATATTCCTACTGATTAAAATGTTTGAGTTTGAATCCTTTATCATCTTGATTTTGAAAATCATAGTTAGTTAATAGAGGAATGCTTTGAATGCCTTCAATATTCAACATATCTGCTATTGGATCCTGAAAAACTTGGAAAAATGGCTGCAACCTATAGCATATAGGTTTCCATGAGACTTCATAAACTTCACCAAGTTTCTCATCCTTTTCATTAAATATGTTATACCACATTTCCTTTAAACATTGAAATGATTCAAAAAATAATGGTATGAAACTTTCTTGTGTCATTTGATCATTTATTTCAATGGGAACTGATAACTGCAATTGTGAAACTGAAAAATCTTGATCAATAGTTTCATTATCTTCTTTGTTGTCAATCACAATTCCTAAAGATTGTTGATTATTGATGGCATGATAATTGTCTCTAATGAACTGAAATGAAGCAAAACAAAGAGTTAAATAATCTTCACTTATTTCCACATTTTCTGCTCTTTCTTCCCCATTCTCATGGTTGATCTGTACTGGCTGATCACTGTCTTCAATCTGCTAAAATTGAGTTTCTTCATCCCACAAACTAGCTTCTGATTGCTCTGTAAAGTTAGCTTGAGTTTGGAGAACATAACTATCATCATAATGATCATATTTAGGAAAATCATCAAAAGAAGGAATGTCATCAAACATACACATTAGATCAACAAATTCTTCTTCCTCATATTGATTTGTAAATTCATTTTCTGATCTATGATAATTGGAATTAGCAGGAATTTGTTCATGGCTATCAACCTCTTCTATTTCTTCATGGTGATTTTGAATAAAATATTCATCTTTCATAGTGATCTCATGTGCTCTTTCATCTAGTTTTCTTACCAAAAGGCTGAGTTTTACCTCTGCAATATTTTTCTTTTCCTCTTCTTCTGCTTTCAACTTTTCTTGTTTGTTTTGCAGATTAACTTCTACATCGACCGCAATGTTCTGCATCTGTACAAGTGTTTTTGGATCTCTTTCTCTTAATCGAAATTCTATTTATGGATCAAAAGCACTTGGATAATGCAAGAGAGCTAAATCATGAGGAGGTCTAATATTTTCTGGCAATGAATAATAAACTTGATTAAATCTGTCAGAAAATTGTTGTATTGTTTCATTTGGATGTCTTTTTAATTGATTATATTCTTCCATGATCACAAAATGATTAACTTTTATTATCCATCTATCAAGGAAAAGTTTGATAAACTGTTGGAAATTTGAGATGCGAGCATTAGGCAGATTTTTGAACCAACTCTTTATTCTATTTTGCAAAGAAAGAGCAAAAAGTCTGATTTTAACATCATCTTCATCAATCTCAAATAAATCCAAATAATTTTCAAAACCTTGAATATGTTTTTGGGCAGTGATACCATTCTCTCCATCAAATCTAGGAAGATACTTTTAGTATTTTTTAGGAAAATCATGGAGTATAGGAGGTAAAATAAGGGGCTTATATCTATCTAGAACTTTATATGGCACGGGGATATGTACAGGGATTGTAAGATCATTCTTGATTATTTGAGGCTTCTTAATTGGAAAATGATCATCATTAGATTCATAATAAAGCCGCTCAAAGAGATTAGGAGAATTATTACTTACAATCTTCAAAGGAAAATAACTAAAAACTAATCTAAGATCTTCTATAAAATACAATATACATTGAAAAAATTTCTTAATGAGAAAGAACATAATGTCTTGGATTAAGATCCAAGTTGAAAGCCCGATCTTTCCATATTGTTCTTTGAGGTTCATTCCTCCAGTGGAGTCTTGATTGTGAAATTGATTTGGAGTCGCCAGGTGGATGATTTTAACCTTTGTGTGTCTGATCACTATCCACCATCATAGATCAGATCTGAACCTGTAAAACAATTTTGAAGAAAAATTTAGTTCTTCAGGAAACCAAACTTTGAGTATTTTATGATTATTTTGTTTTTTAATGAATTTTCAAAACAACTTCTATAATTTCTTTAAGAGGTTTTAGATATTGGATTTAAATTTTCTTAAAGATTTATTGAACTAGAGAAACTGATTGAATGTTTGAAACCAAAGTTCAGTTTATAAGCTAGACCAGAGATAGACTAAAGCAGCATTTATTTACTATGCAATTGCAGAGCAAAAGCAGTTCAAAGGCTACCTGGCTGATCTTCAGGCTCTGTCTGTAGCTTATAAGCAAACAATAGTAACAATTAAAATGATTCAGTTCCCCAGTATGGTCGCCACTATGTTATCACTCAGGTTTTCCTTGAAGTTGTGGAAAAGGAAAGTAAACCCAAGGTAACCACAAACCAACCTTCAGATACAGAATCTAGCCAATCTGTATCCAGAGAGGGCTCTCTCTTTAAAATTTAGCTTTGTTCTTAGAAAATATTAGGCTAGTTATAAGTCCAAGAGTTTTGTTTGAAATTAAATGGTGGAATCCACCAACAAAGGGTACGATTGAGTATTTCAGGCCATTGGGCTATGGAGTCGAAAGGATGGCTTTATTGGATTAATATTCTACACACAAGATGGCTTTGCAGGGCAAGATAGCCAAACAGAGAACAATTTTAGATATTAAAGTGAATGGAATGGATTTTGAAGGGATGAAAGGAAATTAAGAATCTTTTAACATGTTCAAAGAAAGAAAGTGAATGATTACAAATAAAGAGCAGTTAAGAATTCTTTACTATAGTAATCAAAATGTTTAAACCAGCGAAACAAGAGCAATTAAGAATTCATTGTTTATAACCAGTTTAGAAGAAAACATTTAGAATAATCACAATTGAAATCAGAGTACACTTAAGAAATTTCTGATTTATTCTTTTTTGTTAATTATTCAGAAATGGAACACAGTGATATTATAAACAGATATAAAACTTAAAACATAGGATAGAAATGACTTATTGAACTGTAGTCTGACACATGAATCCTGCAAAAAGTCTTGAGCTTCAATTCATCATCCAGCAAGCCACAAAGAAATTTATCCAAAGCACTTTTATTCCAAAAATTCAATGTTACAGCAAAGTAGAAGAATCCACACTCAATACTCCAATTGAGGGAGTATTTATACAAATTCTAAACTAAAATATCTTGAAAAAAATATCAAAATTAGTTCACAAATCTCTCCAACTATTTTACATAAATAGAACTTAAGTAAAGGACACTCAAACTAATGCATCTATTTGGAACTATTTTGTATGTATAGGTGATGAAAAAGAGGAGAATTTGAATTTGATTGAACTCTTAGTTGATGATAAGGCATCCAAGCCACTAATCGCCTTTCTTTGTGCATTCGCTCCACAACAATTCTCAGTCTCTGGGTCCAATGATATCTTTGTATTTATCCTCATGACAGACATGTCAAAAGTGACCGAAGTGGATTAACAGCATGAAAGTGAGATAAACCTGTTTCCGTTTCCTAACATTCCTCTGTACCGTGCACAATAGGTTCTTTGAAAATATGTAAAATGTAGTTTGCGTAGTCTCGAAAAATAGCCTCAGAAAGATGTTCATGTATCTCTATTCTGAAATTCATCATAAAATGTGAGATAGGTTTTTGTATATATTTATCTTAGAAAAAAATTCCTTCAGTTTTGTATGGTGTATTTTTGATTTACCACAATCTTCTCTGCAAATTGATGACTTAACTGGTATTTTCTGCAAAAAGTGCTTTCCATCATTGTTTAATATTTCCAAAAACATAATAGCTGTTAGAAAAGTGAAAGAGGTTTTTGTATATGGTCCTCTTAAGAACATAAACCTCCTTCAGTTTTGTAAAATTCATCTTGGATTGATCACAATAGTTTCTGAAAAACAATAACTAAAACATTAAATTTCTGCAAAAAAGTTCCTTCTTGTTGTGTTTTTCATCTTTTCACTTTTTTGTTCTTTTAACTGTTTTACTTTCACTTTAGATAAAATTCAATGTTGGTGAAATTATTTTCATCTCTTTTTACCATTTTACTGCTTCTGTAATTACTTTTACTGTTTTACCTTTGACTGCTCTGTAACTTCATTTTAACTTTCACTCTGACTTTTACCAGATACACTTTAACCAATCGAGTTGATTGATGTCGTTTTACCTGTCCTTTACCTTCAATGTGTAGTTGTTGTTTTTACTATCGTTTCAACAAGAAATCGTTTAATATCCTATTTCCTTTGCTTGTCTTTCAACCGTATGTTTATCTTCCGATTCCGCTTGAATATATTTGATGAATACCTTGAGGTAAACAAGTCGATGACTATCTCCCTTAAGACTGTTTATCCAAGGATGTGGTTTTCTGATCACCTGTAAAACAAAAAAAACTGTTAAGAAATCATTGGTTTGCATGGGAGGTCGAAAAGGTTTCATTTGATTTTTAGAGGTCTGTGGAGTGAATCTAGAATGAGTTTTGGGGGGTAAACCATGCTCGAATTGGTTAACAGAGGCTTCAGGTGGCGCAACTAGGTTACAAAGGGTTTTACTGCACAATAAAGTGAAAATGAGAAAAACTAGGGTGTTTGAATAGTGATTAAATAGGCACTGGTTATAGCAGATGAATTCTTGAACACTGGACTGCGATTTTCTTCAGCAAAGTAATAGTCAGCAGTCTACAATGGTTGATTTTTGAATTTTGCATGGGAGACAGTCTTGCGCACAGAAAAATGAAAAATACGCATACGCAATGTGTTTTATTTACAAATTTGAAAGGGTGGCGGGTTTCAATTAACGATGTCAGCATGTACATGGACGCGTCACAGGGGGGAAGATGGTTTATGGTTTTTTCCGCACTGCTTTTAGAGGAGGGTGGTTTTGGGCAGAATGGAAGAGAATCGATACAACAAGTGACACGTGGCCACGGCACTATTCAAAAACCACTTTTATTTCGTGCGTTAACTTTCGGATGGGGGATGGCGAGCGGAATCAATGCGAGCCGTTGATCTTCGGCGGATCGATCCAACGTTTGACGGGATATGGAATTGACGGAGGTTTAACAGGCGCGGGCTAGTTGTAATTAACAGTTAATTAATCATTTCGGGAGGTGTTTGATTGGCGGGGAGGTTATTAATTAACCATATGGATTAACTAATCCCTTTTTTATGGTCAGAAATGCAAAGTGCGCGGGTATGGATTATTTCAAAGTTTCATTTTAATTAAACTTTGGGTTTATTTTTTTGTTTTAAACATATATACATATGTTTAAACATTTTCATATATTTTTATTATATAGTAAACAAATCAAAGTGATTTACTTACCATAGGGGGCGGGAATAAAATTAATGTTATATTTTAGCCAAAAGGGGGCATATGGTGGGTTTTTGATTTGAATAAGTGGGAATAAAATACTTTTGGCTAAAAAATCATGATATAAGGGTTTTGGGGATATTAGTACAAAATGATTCATATATAATAGGAAAAGGTGATTTTCATTAATATATAAATTAGAGTTAATATGATAAAGGGACAATGTCAACTCAAAATACATTATAATAGCTAAGAAAGTGAAGATTGAAAAGTAAATTGCATTATAATACCTTCATCATTCAGAATTAGAATAAAAAGTGATTTTGAGGGCTTTTCATGAAATATTGAAAGATTTTCCTAGGTAAAATGGGATTTTACTTAGGAAAAGATTTTTGAAAGATGAATAAATGTGATAATGGATGGTTTCAAGTACTTAGGTCTTTTCTATTATTGGGCCGAGGGTCCGGTCCCTCCAAAAGTCAAGGAAATTCCTTGAGCCTCTTTAATCTTCAAATACCTTAGTGCTTAGGGAAATTAGTAAAATCTTTGGGGAAAATGAGAGGGGAAATTAATGATTTTGACCTTGCTCTGCTTTGAAATTATGCCAATGTAGTGTTTTTCCTTTGCACTTGTGATGAAAGTAAATTCTTAACAAATTTTAACACCATCATTCATCAAATGAAAATTTGCAACATCATCTACCTACCCTATCTACTTTACTCTCCCATTTTTTCTCCTTTATTAGGGTGCACTTAGACTGGAAAACCCTTATCACACTTTTCTTTTTATTTTACATGGCAAGCCTACCTAAGTCTACACTTATTACATCCAAGGGCTCAGATTAAACTATTGAGCTCCTTTTATTAACTCTACCTACCTACTTATCTGCCAAGATTAAACTGTTTGGAAAGATATTTATTCTCTATTCTACAACATGAAATTGAAATGAACTACAGCCAAGCTTAAACAAATTTTTTGACTAATCACAATCTAGTAAGAAGAAAGTTGGCACACCGAAGTGTTATTACATCAGAGCACGAAGTAGTGGCATTTAGACTTGCACACTTTCCTTGGCCTTTTCTTGTTCGGGGTTCATTTTCTTTCGCTTTTTTGGCCATTTTTATTTTTTCCCCTTTGATTTTTCTTTTAGGGTATACCCTCTTTACAATTTTTAAATTTTTTGATTTTATGATTTTTTTGAAAATATGGAACACCTTTGCAACAAGAAAAAAGGTTTGAACATATTGCATAGTTCATCAAGTCAATCATGAAAAATGACATCTATTGGTATAGGAGTCTAACACCCTATTAATTTCTCTTGCTAAATTCCCTATAGGCCCCCTAACCCCTATTTCATGAGGGTCCTAAGGCCCATTTTCATTTATAAATCTCGCAAATATGCTCAAAACTCACTTCTACCCATACACATGCTACCCTTATTTCCCCTTATCCTGTTCGATACACAAAAATACCCCCCTCCCCAAAAATTCATGAAAATTTAACTTTTGGAGGCAGCCATTTAACAACCACCTCTAAAAGTTTAATTCTAATGACTTATTTTTTTGGGGGGGGTTGTTTCTGTCCAAAAATGCCTCCAAAATTTACATTGTCGTGACTTTTAAGGGTGGTTCAAGGACTCTAAGTTAAGGGTCATTGGTTAAGGTTTTAGTGGCTTAGGGTTTAATGTATCAAGGGGTTAATGAGTTATGGGTTGTGAGTGTAGGGGTTAAGGGATTATGGCTTTGGGGTTAACGGGACATGGAATTTAGTGGTTATGGATTAAGGACTTATGGGTTATGATAATTGACCACCTAATCCCCTTATCACAATTACTGGGGGTCCCCCAATCAATTTCTCTTGTTTCCTTCCTTCTAGGCCCCATAGCTCCTATGCCATGAGGTCCTAAAGCCCCTTCTCATTTCCTAATGCTATATTATAGATCTTATTAAACCATGCTCAAACCTTTCACTTCCATCCATCCATCCTAGCCTTATGTCCCATTTCCCTGTTCAACACACCAAAAGATCCCCCTCCCCCGAAATTCATGAGAATTGAACATTTGGAGGTGGTGATTTAACAAACACCTCTAAAATTTTAATTCTAATAAATTTTTGGGAGGCAAGGTGGTTGTCCAAAACTGCCTCCAAAATTTACATTTTCGTGACCTTTAAGGGGGGTTGTAAAACAACCCTTGTTCAAAGTCACAAGAATAAAACTTTTGGAGGTGGTTTTAGACACCCCACCCCCTTACCCTCCCCCCCCCCCCCCCCCAAAAAAAAGTCATGAGAATTGAACTTTAGAGGTATTGTTAAATTACCAATTTCCAAATGTTCAATTCTCATGATTATTTTTAGGGGGAAATAATTTAAAACCCCCTCCAAAGTTCATGAGAAAACACTTTTGGAGGTGGTTGTTAGAACACCCTCCCCCCCCTGGAAGGGTTTAAATTTTCATGAATTTCAAGGAGTGGTTTCAAAGTTGCCCCTAAACCTAAAAAAAAACATTTTTAGAGTCTATTTTGGACAAGATCTGCCGTAATCCAAACCACCCCCTAAAGGCCTTTGTAGTGTAGTGCCAATATGTGCCATATGCCAAGTGATAGTGTACTCTAAGTGCCAAATCTTCCTCATTACTTTCTCCTTCTTTCCAATAATTGATCTCAAATAAATTTACACTCCAAGTCATGCCAAGACATGTCAAAGAATACCAAGACATTGTCAAGAACGTTTCCAAGCATGCTATAAGCAATGTATTTAGCATATACATGTTATGGAGTGGTAGGGCATGTCGAAGAGTGCTAAGGTGTGCCAAAGTTCCAATGCATACCAAGGAGTGTTAGGGAGTACTAGGGCAACACAAAGGAGCGCTAGGTCAAAATGCTTGGAAATGAATGAATATGAGGGTGTGCGAGGGAGTGTCAAAAAATTCTAGGTGTGCCAAGGAGGGAGTGACAATGTATGCTAGGTAGTGGTAAGGCATGTTAGGGAATACTAGGGAAAGTCAAGAAGTTCCAATTTGCTATAGAGTTCAAGGGTGTGCTAACATGTGCCAAATAGTTCCAAGGCATGCCAGGACATGCCATGATGTGTAGGGTGTCAGGGTGTGCCAACATGTGTCAAGGAGGGACAAGGCAAAAAAAGGGAGAGCCAAGATAAAATGCAAGGAAATGAACACATAAGAGGGTTAATAAGTTGGGACTTCACCTTTTTCAAAAGGGGTATGCTAGACACACTAAAAATAGGTTCCAATACATGCCAAGTTCCAATGTGTGCCAAGTACTAATGTGTATCAATGCATGCCAAGGTGTTCCAGAGCATGCTAACACATGCTAGGGTAGTGCTGTGTTCTGCTAGGGCATGTCAATATGTGCGTGGGTTTCGTAGTCATGGAAAATTTTTCTAGACATGTGAGGTGCCAAGGAATGTTAGTGTGTGCCAAAGCATGTCAAGGTGTGCTAGGAGTGTTAAGGAGTGCTAGTTATCTCTCATTAATATAATTGACTAAGCTTGATTATGGTTCCTACGCACACTAGAGAAACTTCATCTAAATGGATTTTTTTAGAGAATAAACGTAAAAAATATGAATCATGTGTTGAATCATAAGAAAACTATATTCTCTTAATTGAGGGAAATGATGCGCACTAATTACTTCTTAACAAATTGGTTGACTCTAACCACAATGGCCTTGGACACATAATGAAAAAGACTCCATAACAATGGTCTTAAATTGAT